>JAABPQ010014240.1:0-15250 GCA_033439865.1 Alcedo quadribrachys | reverse complement strand
TGTGCTGCCATCCAGAGAGACCTGGACAGACTGGAGAGCTGGGCAGGGAGAAATTGAATGCAATTTAACAAGAGCAACTGTAAGGTTCTGTATCTGGGGCACAACAACTCCATGTATCATCAATACAGGCTGGGGGCAGATCTATTGGAGAGCAGCTCTGGAGAAAGAGACCTTGGGGTCCTGGTGGACAGGAGGATGCTGATGAGCCAACAATGCACCCTTGGATTGGCCAAGAAGGCCAATGGCATCCTGGGATGCATTAGGAGAAATGTGGCTTGCAGCAGGTCAAGGGAGGTTCTCCTCCCTCTCTACTCTGCACTGGTGAGACCCCACCTCGAGTACTGTGTCCAGTTGTGGACACCCCAGTTCAGAAAAGACTGGACAGAGATTTACTGGAGAGAGTCCAGTGCAGGGCTACCAAGATGATTAGGGGAGTGAAGCATCTCCCTTCTGAGGAGAGGGGCTCTTTAGCCTGGAGGAGCCTGAGGGGGGGCCTCATCAAAGTCTATTAATATGTTAAGGGTGAGTGTAGAAAGGATGGAGCCAGAATCTTCTTAATGTCATCCAATGACAGGACAAGATGTAATGGTAGTGAGTTGGTGCACAAGAGTTTTAGGGTAAACACAAGGAGAAACTTTTTCAGAGAGGGTGACAGATCTCTTGGACAGGCTGCCCAGGGAGGTTGTGTAGTCTCCATCTTTGGAGGCACTTATGACCTGCCTGGACCTGTTCCTGGGTGACTTGGTCTAGGTGATCCTGCTCTGAAGGGGGGGTTGGACACCTAACATCTGTGAATCTGTGAATCACTGTATTCATTTAAGGCTAGGCTGGGTTAGGCTTTTCAATTGGTTTTACATCTATATTTTTTATTATTTTCCTTATAACTTTCTTTAGGTGGTCTCTACAGATCTCAAAGTGTAGTACCTGACACCAGAACAAGCACACGTGAGTCATTAAACCTCACTCATCTTTCTGCTTCAGTTTACTATGTTCTATTTTCTGAAAATATTTTTTTCCCATTTTCTTCTTCAGTTACTCAATAACATTTTAACTTCAATGCATAGATGCCAAATAATTCAGTCTCTCCCCATTTTGCATTTTCTAAAAACTTAATCATATTTTCTATTCCATGATCCAAGTCACTAATTAAAATATCAGAATACCAAAGCTGACTAGCCCCAAAAAATCGCATTTCATACATACTTCTGTTTTCACAGTGAGCTACTGATTTCTTTATCAGTGTTGAAATCATGTCACACTAGTTTTATCAGGACAATATCTTCCTAGCTTGCTTATTAAGATATTATATATGACACTATCGTTCTCCCACCTTACTGGGGAATGGATTTGAAGGTTTTTCTTATTGCCTAATTTGATCAGAGTGGAACATACATTAAAAGGCAGATGCAGTCAGACATGCAGGTTGCTTTGGAAAAATACAACAGTTGCATGCTTCTTTTTGCCTATTTATGAGGAAAAATAGAATGAAAAGCCTGGAAACTGGATGCAACAGCCCATTCATTAGCTAAAAGACCAGATGTTCGTATTGAAGAGAACCATTCAGACACATCAACGAATATTTTATTATCCTTTTGATCAACTCTGAGAGATACTTCTTTAAAAATTACCTTTTTTCCTGCTGGATTTCCCAGGATATAACATTGCTTATTTAGCTGCACATCACGTTTAGCTCCTGTACAGACATTCCACTTCTACCTGTTCTTTTCTGCTTTTTATATTTTATGTTGTCAGAATGAGACCAACATGTCACACATCTGGAGTGCAACTGTTTTTTCCCTGGCACATGGTTTACAGGCTGGAAGGAGCTGTAAGGCATATAACTCCTGCAGCAGCCAACTGCTTCTCTCTGTCTCCTACTGTGTGCTCCTTTATGCATTGGGTGTAAAGGACTCTGTCACTTCAACCAAACACAGGAAGCAACCACATCAGTGTTCCACACCAGGCATCAGCCACTTGGGTAAAGGCCTCTTACCCTGGCACTCAGATGTGGTAACAGTCTAGTTCTTTAGCAAAAGCCGAAGTTAATATATTGACCTCTATGTCTTTCCTCATTTGTGAGATATGCAGTACAATGTGGCCAGGTTATAATTTGGTTTACCAAGCTTTTCAATCAGTATTTAAGAGTAAAATGATAGAAGTATGTGGTTATCTTTATTAATAATAACAGCTAAATTACCATCCTTTCTATTTACTCTTACAGTTGGCCAAAATCTGGAAAATGTTTGAGAGATTAATATCTCATTGGTTCTTGACTCACAAAGACGACCATTAAGTCCAGAACATCAAAACATGTGTGACCAGACACAACAACTGGACAAATACAGTCTCTGCATTAATACAGTGTTTAGAATAATTCAGGTTGGAAAGACCTTTAAAATCATCGAGTCCAACCATAGTTTATTTCAGTACACCAGTGAAAATCTGTTCTAATCAAACTAATCAAAGAACAAACATAAAACATCTGAGGAAAAAAAAACTGAACAAAACAAATCTGCCTGACTGCTTGACTCAGTAATAAAAGCTGAATTACATTTTGTATACCTATTTTAAAGCTATATAATCAAAGCTATTCATGAAACAATTACAGAAACTCTGCAAAACTTGACATTTTGCTTCAGATATTTGGATATCTGGAAACATTTATTTTTTTTTTTTTACCAGAAAATATCAATGTGCTCATTAATTTTTCAGGTTATGCATGAAATTAAAAACGCAGATCTTCACTACTACATGTATAGCATCTCGGGTGTTAGAAAATGGGAGCAGATTACCCAAGGCAATAAAGAGCACATATCAGAAGGTGGCAGCACATTATGGACTGCTGTAGTTGAAACACACACATATCACTGCAATCTTGGGAAAAGAACTGTGACACCTATTGCAATATTTTTTTCTTTGATATTGTTCTTATAAATCTCTTGGTTTGGCCCCACACTATAATGTTTTCACAGCTACTGCAAAACAGGAAAAATTGCTGTGAGCTTTCCACATTTCTAGACAGTATTTTTCTATGACTCAGGGCTGGATGTCTTTTTGCTTGAAAATATGTGCACGGAAAAAAAAACAACCCAACAAGTACTACATAGATATTTTGGGATGAAGCATGTATTTTGTCAGATATTAATAAATAGGTTAGTTACTTAGTTCCAGTCGGAGAGTTTGGAAATTTTAGCAATGAAACGTTTTTTTCCCCTACATTAAACATGCATTTCTTCTACACAGAGATTCCATAGGTGTAGGTCTTAAGTCCTCTGTTTTTTGTAAATGTGCACAGTTTTATTTAACACTGTTGACATCACTGAACACTTGTGTCTTAAAAGCTAAACAGATTTGCAGGTTAGAAGCTTTATGTACAGCTTTTTGATCAGCCACGTTTGATATTATGGATGCCATTCAGCAAATACATGAATAGTTTCATTCACTGAGCCATGTCTGAGTTTCTATTGATTCACTGAATTACCACTATAAGTAAAGTGGCTTATATATTGTTTTGCTGGATCAGAATTGCACAGCATAGAGCTACTGTACCATGCCTTTTGTGTATATGATCTTCCAGAACCCACATGCTAAGCAGTGATGGACAGTAACAAGCTGAACAATGAATCACCAGTTTTAAAACAATGGAAGGCAATAGTCTGTGTGTTAAAAACTACAAATCAACATCAGTGTGCCATTTTACACAACCAATTTTTAATCACCAGGCTCCAAAAAAAAAAATAAAAATCTCATGTTCAAACAGGACACATGAGACTATATGTGTCTGTTTATGTACACACATACATATATACACATATAGATGCACAGAGACTGGCTCTTCTCTATGTGTATAAGCATTATTGTAGGAAAGGAATTCTGAATGTAAATAAATGTTAATCACAATAGATAGCAGTATATCTTGTGGCATAGTCCATTAAAACTTACTGATACCCTTTAGCTGATGAGTTACCAGGTAACATGCCATAAGCAGTGTAAATCAGTGTGGTATGACACCCAAAAAAACCCCAACTTAACACATCCACATGCAAAAAGAATGACCAGAAGCAAATCTGAAGTACTAAAAACAATTATTTTTATTTCTTTTTTACCCTGGAGTAGTTCGAAACATTTGTTTTCTACTACTTAGGTTTCTGCCAAATGCATTTCTAATCTAACCTGTCTCCATTGTGCATATGTTCCTCATAGGCTGTGGCATTTAAAGTAATTAGGAGATATTATTAATGGAAAGCTGTCTCAAGATAATGTTCTTCTGCTATTAGACAAATGCCAAGATGACATTTTTTGAAGCAAGAGGCATATATCTAAGGATATTCTTCTGGTCTCATTATTTTATTTCTATTATGCCAGACAATTAATGACATGGATTTTGTTGTAGTATCTGCAGTGCCCTGCTCTAAGAAACGGCGGTGGCTTTCTGTGCCAGTGACACTAGTGGAAGGCTTTTTCCTAGAAGAGACTCTGCAGCCTCACAAAGGCTCATTAATACACTTTGGGTATGATTCCATTAGCAGGTCTTGTGATTCGCACTATTAGGCCAGACAGGTCTAAAAAGAAAAGCAGCCACTTATGAAGTATAGCATCAAATCAATTGGCCCATTTGCTGCTGTGATATTTTACCTTCCTGGAATTTCATTTGTAAACTTTACCTGATTAATAGAGAGGCAGATCTTCTCACTTCAGCCATTAACTCGTGCATCATGCTAACAACCCCCTACTGTAAAATTTGATACAACTCTTGAGAAAAGTTTTTTAAATAGCCCTGTGGCTTCTTAATGCAGGTCTTAAATATTTGTTTTCAGAGCCATTGATCATGTTCACAATTTCCATTCTGTTGTACTAATCTAGAAAAAACAAATCTGTGTTTTCATAGCTAAAGTGAATGAGAAGGACGTGGAAATTGTTCTGCTAAATGCGATGTTGCCATTTGATTTACTATTCAGACATTGATGAAAATCAAGAGGAAATGAAACACTGGGCACCTGACTTTGCGAAGTATTTTAATACTTCTTTGCTACAGCAGCCATTGTGTCACTTACTTAATAAGAACCATAGATTAATTGCTTGGTTTAGGTGACTAGGAGATGACTGAAGTGGAAGGTATGATGATGATGGGGAAAAAACAAACAAACAAAACAACACAACAAAAGCTTTTAGGCAGCAGAAGAATGTAAGCTGGTCACATAGCATAAAAATAGTCACAGAATAAATCCAGATTGATGTGTGCCTGCTTAAAACCTTTATATTTTATGGGAACCTTTAGAGCTATGAAAATTGACAGCACCTGAACATCCATTACTGAATAAACAATTCACTGGACCGAAAAGCAATTTTCCTTTCCCTAATAAAGAGAAAGGAGAGTCCAAGCAATACGTATGTGTGAGGTCTGAGGAAGGTGGGGAGAAATTACATACACAGAAGAAGAAGATGGAGAGGGTTTATGACCTTATATTAGTCATCAGAAATAATTTGACATTTACTCTGTCTATGCCTATCACTGATAAAATATTCAGGGACAAAACAAAAAAAGGTTTAACATAAGCACATCCTACATGGTTAAGGAAATTTGGAGGATTTGAAATCCTTTCTGCTGAACATAACTTCTCCTGCTATAATATTTCTACAAAAATCTCTTCACTTTTACATTAACAGCTCAGTAAGTCAAAATAAGTGTTAATTGGTGAGTATTTGCTACTGAATGATTTAGCAAGTCTTTGGATAGATATTAGTGGCAAATTATGTTAAAGAAAAGCTGAAGCGATATTTATTAGCACTATCAAGCACTGAAAAAGAAAAAAAAAAAAAAGAGACTCCCTTACAAACCTGTGGAAATATATATATATATAAATGCCAGCTGGTAACTTTTAATCGTAAAACCGAAGAAAACTGTCTATTTACGGTTAAGTTGCACCTGGATTAGTCACAGATGTTCTGAATAAAAGGAAAATTTTTGGAAAGACTCTTCGCAGTATCCACTAGGTGGCACACAGTGACCATGTTTGGGTCATCTCTCTTCACAAAACCTCCCATTCATACGGCAGATAAAGAACTACATTATTAATTGATACCACTGCATCCCCTCTACAGCTAATATTTGTTTAGCCAGCTGTTTCCTCTAATCCTCCTTAAACACCATTGATTGAAATCCTAAGTATATGCAGACTTTTTTTCACCCCAAAGAACATTTTGTAACCAACAAGCTAGCTTTTCAAGTGCAGTACTGTATGGTACAGTCGCTAACAGTGGAGACAGAAAGTCTAAAACTTCCTCACAAGCAATAGAAGCAACTTGTCGTGTGAAAATAATTATTTTCCCAAACTTAATTTTCAGATAATTTTTAGGTAATGAAATACACTGTCAGGTTTACAATGAAGCAGGAATGCAAAGTATTACAACTTCCAAGGCTAGTTTAAGTACTGCTTCAGTGAAACAGCAATTGAAGACCGGAAAATATTAATTTCAGTTCTCATGTTTTAATCTTTGCAGTGAATTGGAAAACTTTGATTATATTTAATATAAGCAATTGCAAAGTCACTCTTCACTTGAAGAATTCAAAACACTTTTTAAAGATTGGTCAATATTTTCAGATTTTTACTGAGAGGCAAGGAGGTTAAGTGACTTGATTAAGTAAGTATTGACACTGTTCTTATGGACCCAGACTGTGGCCAATAGTGGACAAAAGCATTTATTTCAGCTACATAATGGCACAAAACCAATTAGGCTGGGGACCTGCAGTGGAAAATGCTCTTACCCTTTTACAAACCGTAAAAAAAAAGTGCACTGCAGCGTGCCACCAAAACCTTTTCCTGAAACCTCTTCCCCCTCCCGCCCCAAGGCTTTGTGCTGCTTCAGGGATTTTTGCAGTAGCTGCTAGTTGTTTTCACCATGCTAACTGAAAATGAGAGGAGAGTGAGCCTGCTAGGTTTATAATGACAGGATGTTTTGCTGTGAATTACACTGTCTCTAAAGAGGACACAGATGTAGATAATACTTTTATTCATAACAACAGTTTCTTCATAACAACTTTTTTAGTCTTTCTTAGTAGAATCTGCTTGTACATTCAGGAATCTTAATTAGGAAGACAGGCCTTTCGATAGCATTTCAGTGCAGACCAGCAGTGTCTTGATTATTACATGGGCTTTTTAAAATTTACCTTGAAAACCTGTTCTCTACAAAATTATTTTTTCTCATTTTACTTCAACTGTTATGTTAAAAAAGTATCACATTGATCTTTTTCTTTCTGTTCTTTTCTGCATTCATCCTCCTTCCCTTTCTCCCATCACCAATTCAACACAGGTAAGCTCATAAGGGTTATAGTCTCAGATAATAGGCTCAGAGCACCTCCAATTAGCTATGCTTTATGGTTGTTGAATATCTGCCTTCATTAAGTATGAAATGACAAGGAAGCTTGAGCAGTCTCTTTGGAGCACAAGGATCTGGTGTGCCGTGTGACACACTTTGGCATGAAACTCCTGGGTCCCTCTCTATAGGAGATGATAACAGTTTTCCTGTTTATGGTGCATTTCTCCACGTGTGGAAAATACTGTGTCTCTGGAAGCTGTTTATTGATAGGGTGTGTATCCATAGCTACACAGCCTCACCATATCTATGCTTTCAACTACCACATCAATATATATTCCTAAGAATAGGAAGCTTTCCAGATTGCTTCTTTCCACATTTGAACACTAAAGCAGTTTTGCTAGCCATTAGTACAAACTCAGTGCTGTTAACAATCTACATGACTCTCTTCTACTGATATTGCCAGGTTGCCAGAGCCTCCTGAAGGTGTTTTATCAGTAACATGACATCAAACAGAAACATACATGGCAATATTTTCTGCCCTGAAAGATCCTAGTAGTAATGAATCCCCACGTGGATGATATAAAAAGAGCAATAAACTTTCTTAATTCAAACATGCAAATGCTATCCAACTCTCTATATCTAAACCTACCACACTTTTGTCTTGCAGTCAGTCTGCAGTTGCAATATGATCTTTCGTAATACAGAGCACTTAAAGTCAAACACATTGAAGTTAAGCAGTTTCAATCTGGCTTTGCCCTCACACCCCTCCCGCCCCGCCGCTGCCTCAGCTGCCAAATTAGATCGCTTGAAAATCCCTTCAGTGCCACAGGCATTGGTTACTGTATCCCCATCCGACTTAGAGAAATAAAGGAGTTAAAACCTTTCCCAAAATTTTATAAATTTTTTTTTTTTTACCTTGTGCTGAGTTTCTGAGGTGAGATACTCTCAGAATTCCCCAACAGTTTGAAAGAGAGACAGCAAAGTGCAGAGGAAATTTCTGGTGCTCACCTTATATCAGCGTGTTCGTGTGTGTGCCTATGTCCCGAGTGTCTCTCTGTGGCTCTGGGTGGCAGAGGACCTGATTCAGGGAAGAGAGAACCACTTTCTCACCGAGAAAAAAAGAAAAGCAACACGTCATGAGTTAACTACACCTCCAAGATGTCTTAATTACAGCTCAACGTGCTTTCCATTCAGACCCCAGGAATGAGAGGAAAAAATAAACCCACACACACGGTTTCTCTCACACACCCTCACCCACCCACCCTGTCACAGCATGCTGCCCTGTCCCTCTAGGTTCCTGTCCTCGCTCCTAAGTCCAACCCTTCCAGATCCTCACCTAAAAAAGCCTCTCCCAAAACACGTCAGTCCCGAGCTAAAAACTACAGCGGACTGGGACAAAAAAAAAAAAAAAAAAAAAAAAAAAAAAAAAAAAAAGTTCTTTGGGAAGGGAACATTGGATGTAGGAATTTAGGGTGGGGGACACCCTGGAAAACGTGGTAATTCTGACCCATTTCCTCTTCTTGCTTCCAGCCCTTGCTCCTTATTTAGCTTCACTTCACTATTAAAATTCTGAGTGTGAATGTGGTTTCAGTTGGGGAGAAAATGATGCATGAAAGGTGTGTGTGTGTGGGGGGGGGGGGTGTGTAGCAGCCTGGAAACAGCTGGATCTAACAGGATCCTGTAGTATTTTTGTCTTCTCTTCAACTTCCAAATGAATTAATAATCTAGGAAACAAGCCCAGTTAATTTTTTTACCTCAAATACAGAGGACACCTCTGTCACGGCACTGACATAAAAAAAACTCCTAAAGTTAGGCAACTGTTGGACTGAAGTCTTCATGCAATTTTTAACACTGTGTTGGGGCAAAGTTCTCCTCCAGCACTGAACATCTCTGGATTATGATGCATTTCACACCAGGAGATGCACAAGCCCAAAGCAGTCTGCTAAAATCTGCACAATATGTGGGTTAACCCCCTAAATCCCACAGCATGTAAAGCATAGGCATTAAATCTTGCCCCTTAAAACTGCAGACAAAAGGTGCTACCATTGTATATGTGTGTTGTTTAAAAAAATAAAGCCAACAAACCAGATCACCAAACAACAAAACAAACCACAAAGCAAACAAAACAAAAACACCTAGCTACGTGAAAAAAAAAAAAAAAAAAGAAAAAAAAAAGGCAAGCCTTGCTGCCTTGCTGCTGTAGTGTATATTGGAAAACTGGGGCCCAAGTAACATTTGCATTGAAGCAGGTGTGGTTGCTCTTCCTCCACGTGAAAAAAAAAATAAATTGTTTCTTGATACCTGATCCCCCAACAGTGGTAGGAAATGCATACTTGAGTCCTCAACCTTGAAATAGTGCTAGATTAGAAAACTCAGGCAACATAAACAGCTTGGTCTTGGGGGTTCATTTTATCCTTCCTCCCTCTCCTCACTGCTGGGTCTCATCAGCTACTTGACAGCAGATCCTGACAAAAACCAAACCAAACCAAACCAAACCCACAATTAAACAACCCAGAGGAACCCCCCAACAATCAAACAAATAAATAGGATTCTGCCCAGAAATATCAGGGTATTGGTTTGTTATTGGTTATTACTAAAATTGAAAAAAAGAGGCGCAATTTATTTATCCGGTGTATATATTTATCCGATGTATATAATTAAGTAGCCCCAAGCGAGGTATTCGAGTGCCAAGGATAAGGCTGAAGGCTGGAGGCCGGGTTCCCTCCGGCGACTAAGACATACCCATCCCCGGATTCCGTTTAACAATCTAGGGCCCGCGGCTCCCGCCCCACTGGGACGCACCACGCGTGAGGCCAGGACTGTCCGCAGCGCCCGACTCCTCGTCGGGGGCGGTCTCAGAGACCCGGTTGGGGCGGCTGTGGCTGCCCCGGCCTGAGGTGGGTCCGGCCTGGCGCCTCCCGCCCGAACAAAGACACGTTTCTTCACGGCGGCGGGTGAACCGATCCGGGCCGGCCCGCGATCACCTCCTCCCGCCGGCGGCCTCCGCCGACAAGGAAGCGCCCTCATATTTTTGTAACAGAGGGGGCTTTGACGGAGCAAGGCGCGAAAACACACCCCAGCAGCAGCAGCAGCAGAGAGAGAGAAAGAGAGAAAGAGAGAGAGAGAGAGGAAACGGGACCGGCGCTCACTGTTTTTTTTCGGGGTCTTCTCCCCGTGCCTGCATCTCGGGGACGCTGGTGGGCATGAGCGGTCGCTCCGCCGGCCCTCCGCGGGCCGTGAGGGTGGATCTGCGGCTATTTGTCGCCGGGGAGCGCTGCGAAAGTGATCAGAAACAGGCATTCACCGAATTTTGCCACTGTCATTGTGTTACTTTTCCTGCCCCAGCCTTCTCTGTTGGGTTGGTTGGTTGTTTCATTTCTGCGTAGCTGGGGAATGTTTGTTGGCTTGGTTTTTTTAGCTTTTTTTTGGTGTCTTCACAGAATGTTAGGGGTTCGAAGGGACCTCTGAACATCATCGAGTCCACACCCTCCTGCCAGAGCAGGGCCAAACTGGAGCAGATCATGCAGAAATGCATCCAGGCAGCTCTTAAAAGTCTTCAGAGAAGGATACTCCACAACCTCTGGGTAGTCTGCTCCAGGCTTGGTAAACCTTGCAGGAAATAAGTTCTTCCTTATATTGAGGTGGAACTCCTGTACTAGAGCTTGAATCCTTTGCTCCTCATCCTGTCCGTCTGATGGGAGGTTGTGGACTCCTTCTAATTTACACCCCCACACCCTGATCTAATGCTTATGCTTCAGGGTTTATGTCACTGAGTCTTTCGGGGGCCCTGTTTTTTGTTTTTGTTCTCTGTTTTAACAGTAATGTCCCATAAAGTGAATTTGTATGGATTTTCACCTAATTTTCCAATTCTGAATCATGGACAGATGACCAGAGAAACAGTATGAAGTGTTTGAGGTTTTTAGTGTATCTTAAAATAAATTCTGGCACACTGCGGTATTTGAAGGCTGACTAACAGGATGGTGTTAAATATTATCAGCACAGCATGGATATTTTATAAATTACAGAGATGGTAAGATGCTCCTGTGAAGAGTGGGGCTGAAATGCTCCTCTGTGCATCTAAAAGCATACAGAAAGAATGCAGGGATATTACATAAAGCCTATAAGCAGAACGAGTGAAATACCTACTCCTCCTTTTGCTAATGGATGAGAAAGTGGAAAGAAAGCAGTGGTATGTAGAAATTCCTGCTAGTCCCATAGCTCTCCTGAGTGGGCACAAAATTTATGTAGTTTTCTTTTTCCCCAAAATTTTTGATGGAAAAATATAATCTCAGTACATAGATTTGCAATAAATTGAAATGAAAGTGAATTAGCTTATAAAATGAAGTTGTTTTATTTTTATGCCATTTGCATATCCACATGCTATGCTCTATGATGGATTTAGGAGTTTTATAATTGCAGCTGGGCATGTAGCTGGAAGTCTAGTTCAGTGTATTAACACACAAGCAATCTATAGTTGAGGAAGTCCCTAACGTGCTGATTGCTGTAGAATCCAAGATCTATACCCAAAAGGATACAGAAATATCAGAAATCTGAGGATAAATTTTTTACAAAGGCTTGTAGTGATAAGACAAAGGGTAATGGTTTGAAACAGGAAGAGAGATTTAGATTGGAAATAAGAAGGACATTCTTCACTCTGAAGGTGGTTGTGACACTGGAACAGGTTACCCAGAGAAGTTGTGGACTCTCCTCTTTGGAAGGGTTCCAGGACAGCTGGGAGGGGGCTTTGAGCAGCCTGGTCTAGTGGGAGGTGTCCCTGTGTTTAAGGTCTCTTCCAACCCAAACCATTCTGTGATTTTCTATCAGTGGAAGGCTCACTTTGTCCTTGCTGTCTTTTTCATTGTCATCCTTTAGGTCCCCACTGCTAGATATTGCTGCACAAGATGCTGTGCTACATGAACATTGTTTTGAGGCAATATGAATGTTTCTACATATTAGGTTCTATCAAGGTGTTGTCATCCTGATGATCAAAGATGTAGATTTAAAATAAGCATAATGCTGATCATAAGCTTTGGTTATGAAGATGGACATGATATGACGTAAAATATCTTAGGTTAAAAAAAAACCCATCTCTGCCCACCAGTGGCCTATCTCAAAGATACTTATCTGATTAGCACTCAAGGTAAAAAATTAAAGTTTAATAAAAATGTGATTTCATGTTGTTTTGTGACATATTGAAGCTGAATATGCATATTTTGACTGATATTTCTGTATAAATACTGCAGAACGTTTTAGACAGATGTTCAGTTAACTCCAGCGGAAGAGCAGTTCCATGTGCAGATCACTGCTCTGTGTGCATTCATCATCTTTGGGAAGCATAAGTAGCCCCTTATCTTTGATAATGATGAAAGATGCTGCATTACTTTTCTTCCAAGCATAGTTTAGATTTTTTTCCCCCCTAGTATTTGACCATGAAAATGTGCAGAATGAAAGCTGTTTTCTTAAACCCAGCCTAGATAAGATGAATGGATATTATGTTTGCTTTTACCTAGGAGTGCTGTCATGATGGTCAACTTCATAGTCACACTGATTATTATTCCTAGCACCTCAGACCATGGCCATAAGTCAAAAGGAAAAAAAAAAAAAAGTGCTCAGTATAATTGTACCAAAATTTTAAAATTTTCAATATGGATGCAAACACGGTGTTTTCTGCAAACACAAATATTGTGATTAATGCTGCACTTGGCCACTTTCAAAAAAAAAATCTGAATTTTTTGCTGGTACCACTTAAAACTGATTGCTTTTCAAGATTTGAGAAGCATACTGGGAACAGAGCATCTAAAACATAGACTACCTGATGCACCAGAAGATAAGAGAGGAAGAGTTTTAGAGTTTTGGTTTGGTTTTAACACATTTAATGTTTCCTCTGCTCGCTTGATGGAGGTTGATCAGTTCATGAGTTGCTCACTTTTGGAGCACATAAAAGTGCCATCCTGAACCATACTGACTGCAGGCAGAGAGAAAGCAGAGCTCAGATTGACAAACCTTGCAACTGGAGCATCTCCTTTGCTTTCTCTTTCTTTCTTTTTGAAATAGCAGGGTGTTTCCTCAACTCTGGGAAGCTGATGGGAACCAGGAATTAGCTAGAAATTCTCGGTGTCTCTCACAGGAGCAGCTGAGAGGTAAACATAGCTGGAGGCATTCCCATTGCTAACTGCAGAGATTGAAACGTGGCAAAGCCAGAAGCGTTGCTCAGACAGTGGGCAGCGAGAAAGCTAGCCTGCTCCCTAGCCTGCCTTGTTGGTGCGTGAGAAGGACAAAAAAAACCCAACAAACAAAACCAAAACAAAACCCCAAAACTACCACCACCAACAAAAAAAAACCCACAAACACATCCCACCAAAAAAACCTAACAAACCAACCAGTTGAACTTGCTGTTGTCCGGTCCCCATCAATATGTTGTCCATTTGGCACAAGAAGGCCGTGCTCCTGTCAGCAATCAAAATGGTGTGGGAATTCAGAGAGATTGCACAGAAGGATGTGGGGGTGCAGATGACAGACTGCAGAGAATGCCACAGCCTGTTGCTGATCTTGTAGGGTAACTCTTAAGGCTGTGTGTGGTGTGAGAAGGTAAATAATCTGTTCAGTCAAGCAGCCCAACTTTAAGATGAGGTTTTGAGGCTTCAAACTGAAGTAGAAAGGCTAAGAAGCATTAGGGAAAGAGAAATTGAGATTAACTGCTGGAGCCATGCTCTGTGCTCCATTCAGCAGACAGATAATACCCAGGATGAAGGGGCCCCTGTATCCTGCCTCACTCAGACAAATAACAGAACCCCAAGTAAAGGGAGTGAGTGGAGGCAAGGTCATGGGCATGGTAGTAGGTGAGCACCTCCTTTGCCTGCTTCTATTCCTCAGGTGCCTCTGAAAAATAGATACGAGGCCCTCCTGGAAGACAATCTTCTTATAACCAGTTGGAGAGTGAGGGAATGGTAGAGGGGGAGGCTTGGAGGCATGTCCCACCTTGTGAGGGCAGGCAGATCCTCTCTACACCTCTCCCCACTCCATCATTGCCCTCACTTGAGGGTTATGGACCCATGGAATTCAGTGCTCCTTCTAATGAAGATCTGTCTGGTGACTCGCCCATAGCTTGTCCCTTAGTCACACAACTTGGGACTTCCTCAATGAGGAAGAAAAGGAGGATTCTCATAGTGGGTGACTCTACTGAAGGAAACAGAGAGGCCAATCTGCAGACTCGACCTAGCACACAGGGAAATTTGCTGCCTTCCTGGGGCTTGGATTAAAAACAATAAAACAAAGGTGCCTCATTTATTGCACCCTTCTGATTATTATCCTTTAATAGTTATCCAGGTGGGTAATGATGAGATTTCTGAGAGGAGCCCAAAAGCAATTAAAAAGGACTTCATGGAGCAAGGGAGATTGGTTGAAGGTGCAGGAGCACAGGTAGTTTTCTCATAAATCCCTCAAGTAGTAGGAAAAGGCTTCTATCACGAGAATTGGCTGGGCTCATTGAATGAGCTTTAAACAAGATTTGGAGGGGGAAAGAGGAAAAAATCTGTCTTGCAGGAAACAAACTGGAGACAACTGTGGGGTGTTGTTGCAGCTCCACTACTACCTCGGGGTTGGTACCAATCAGGAGGTACTGTAGTATTACAAACACACTCAAATGCCTGTACACAAATGCACACAGCATGGGGAAAAAACAAGTTGAACTGGAGTTCTATGTGCAATCTCAGGACCATGATCTCATGACAATCACTGAGACATGGTGGAACAACTCACAGGACTGGAATACTGACATGGATGGCTATGTCCTTTTTAGGAAGGATAGGCTGCCAAGGTGAGGTGGTGGAGTTGCTTTCTATGTGAGAGAGAAATTGGAATGTATGGAGCTCTCCCTCGGGGACAATGAGGAGCAGGTTGAAAGCTTGTGGGTAACGATCAAAGGTGAGACTAA
>JAABPQ010014239.1:8517-35379 GCA_033439865.1 Alcedo quadribrachys | reverse complement strand
GCAGCTAAATCAGGAGTCAGGAGAGATAACCCCATATCAACTTCTTACCTCTCCACCAAAAAAATCAACAACACAATGTTCCCTAACTCCTGGCATACAGATAGTTCTAATTTTCAACCTAAATGACATGTAATGGCAGCAGGAGAGAAAAAGTCACTGCCTTGAAAAAGCAAAGAGGAAATTTAGTTGTTTAGAAAGTTCTAACTTAGTCAAACATTAGGCAAAGGTCTGAAAAACTGAAGCACATAATCAAAAAAACAAGACCTCTTAGGTTTCTAAAGTGCATGCTTAATGCTGCTCCCACACTGCCCTTCAGAAGAGTGCTTTATTTTGCCTTCAAAGTTCCTTTCCAGAAGTTCTCTTTCACTCCTGCAGATTTGTACCCAAATCTTGTTTGTAAACCTGCTTGCTTTTCTGCTTTTTAATGTGACCATCCTGTAAAATCATCTATTTGTATTCTTTAGCGTGGTTGCTGATCTCTCTGTTAACATGTCCTAGAAACGGAGAGCAAGAGCCACCAATAGAAGGAGAGACAAAGAGGGAAAGGTGGCAGGATTCATGTGGAAAAGATATAATGTGTACTTCTTGCTGACACTTTGATAATTTACTTTAGCAGCTTCTCACTGCTAAAACAGTACTTAAAGTATATTCATATTTACTACCAGAAATAAAGTTTGGATTCCAATTCAGTTAGTTTATAACTATTCAATTGCATATCAGTTTGCTGTAGCATATGAAGTTTCTTTCTCCCCCATGTGTAAAATCTATGTCTACAAGTTTATCTACACTGGTAAGTCTATTTAGCCAAGATCCAACACTGCAAACACAAGCACACGGAGAACTTCATGCACATGGGCACTTTCGCAGATTTAAAAAATATTCCAATTTTTTTAAAGAAGGAAATATATGAACTATCTTCCTCACTTAAAGTGGAGCCTAAAACTGGGTTTGAATTGTGAATCCTCAAAAAAGGAACTGAGAATTGAAAACCTCAACCATGGGTGTCTATGAAGCATCAGTCTTCTGTCTACAAAAAACTCAAATGACTTCTTGCTTTTCAGTTATGGATAGACTAGGGCAACATATATGCCACAGAAATGAAGCATTTCTTTCTGCATTAAAAAGCTCAACATTTTTAGACATTTTTAGTAAATGTACAATTTTTGTACTTTTTTTAGACATTTGGAAAGCAGACTTAAATTCCCAAATACCATAAAAATCTTGACATAGACTCCAGAATCAGTTAAATGTGACTATGTTGAATAGTGCAGTATCTTTAAATATTGATTGTATCATTATTTATGCCAAGCTAAGATGAGTGCTTAACAATAATTTAAGGCTGAATACCCACACTTTTATTACAGCATATATACAGAGGGCTGGGAATTTAGGAATACTCCACAAAGCTCTTTCCAAATCCCCAAGTCCATCAGAAGTCTATAGCTGCCTATGATACTTCTCTTAAAAAAAAAAAAAAGTACCTTAAGATCAAAGGTACTTGATCTTAAGTTATGATCAACCAGTTTATGAGGCACCCACTCATAACTGGTTATGACTGATAGAGAAGTTTCCAAGTAGTGTAAAAAAGATGACCTAGTGGTTGACTGCAAGATCAGCAGACTTAGGAAGGATCCATATGTAGATTTCTAGGGCAGAAGCAGTCCTGCTTTGTTTAACAGCATTTAGTTGTGCAAAAGCCATTAAACACTTATGGCTGAATTAGCAGAGCATAGCAACAACAAATTTACAGTGACTAAGAAAGAAGCTTCCATGGGTAAAATCACAAGATCACATGTTTTCTTCGGTTGCATCACCAGCACAGCACCTGTTGCTAAACAAGTGCTTGTTTTTGTAACCAATTGTTTGGTATGCGGCAACAGTGATAGATGAGCACTTATCATCAGCATTTTAAGCTGATCATTATGGGGAGCTGTCCCGTTCCATGCTGCATGGTTTCATTTTGATTAGTTCCCTACTGCTTTGTCAAGCATATTAAAACACTAACTTTAAGCTTTCCCATGTACTCTTCAACCCAAGATCTACTGTGCACATTGCACACAAAATGAATATTCAGATACAACGTACAGTTTGTACAATGAGAGGGAAAATAAGGTAGAGCGGGTAGTTCAGGTAGTTCTGTCCTCACTTCACAAGTGAGGAATAGATATAAAATCTTTCCACACAAATAAACACGTACAAGCTAATGTTGGTCAGCTGTTGGCATATTTAAGCAAATGCTTTCTTCTATTTTTATTTCCTATTAATTCTAAGTAAGAATTCAGTGGCTCTACCTGAGAGCGGGAAAAAGGGCTGTTTGAAAGCAGTGATTGTTGTTAAGCACATGTAACCAATTTTTGCTTGAAGATCAAGACCTTCTCCTGCTCTTTTTGGAATTATGTTTCCACAAATCAGTCAAAAGACCATCTGAGAAAACATTCATAACTATGGGCTGGGGAAGAGCTTTTGAAAGCTTAAGATGTAAGCTGCACTTCTATAAATCTTGCCGTTTCTTGCTCAAACATAACCATATTGTCTCCTATTTCCAGTGGCTGGTTCAAATCAAACCAAGAGCAGCTTCTAGCTTTTCTTTGTCAACAGTATACCCTTGAGAATACAGGCTCTGTGCAGATACCAGACTGAAGTTACGCTTTCCCAACATCCTTCTGTGGTGAAATCAAGAAGTGTCTGCAAGCCTGAAACAAAGCCTGGCATTTTCTATTCTGACAAATGTTTTCTCTCAATGATGTTATTAACTAGAGGTTTGAAAGACCATTATTACAAAATGCTTTACAAGCATTATCACTGTCAGACTAGAAGAACTAGAAGGAAGGTGAACTAGAAGGAAATCCCTAAGAGATATTTTACACAGTACTTGTCATTACTAATCTACAGTTAAATTTATGAACACAAAATAATTTGAACCTTGGCTTTTTTTAGCCAATGGCATTGTCTCATTAAAAATCTAAGAATCTAAATGATGTGGCTTCTTGACAGGCTTGTCTCCTTCATAGCACAGTCACATGATCCATAGCCAACCCTACAAGAAAATGAGCATATGTAGTCATCCCAAATGCCATTCTGGACTGCAGGCACATGGCATAAACATCCTACATGGAGAGCAGTGGCTCCTGCTCCTTTAGTAGTTTACTTTTAAACTAGAGGACTGGAGAACAGATCAGGACCCAGCCTTGGGAGCTGCTCCTCCATTATTACATAGCACTGGACACTTGTGTTGCCCATGAGCAGACAGCAGATTTCAGACTCTTGATAAAACAGGGAAGTTCACACAAAGTCATCATGTTTTTTAACAGTTTCTGTGACATTCAGCATAGAGGAAAAGATTAAATCTTGAAAACTGAGCTTATCACATAGATGACTTTTTTAAGTCTCCTGTCTTACTTACCCCATGCAATGCACAGATCTGTTGTAAGAATAAAGTATATTAACACATATCCCCCAAATCTGTGTGCAGTGCATTGGAAAATTTCAGCAGAAGAATTATTAAAATAGCAATGGAGTCCCCAGTGCTGTGCATATGGTTTCATTTCAGCCAGGAATATCCCTAGGCTATCTCCAGCAGCCCAGACATGGAATCATCAGCTGCAGAAGAAAGTTTGTCACTATCATTCTCAACATTTCCAGTTACTAGAACTCAACCACACAAGTATCCAAGGCAAATTTTGTGGAAATGTAACTCTACAGGATATGAAAACGTGAAAGTAAAAGACAGACCAGATTACAGAATTAATTGAAAATTATTTTTGTGCTAGTAAGGCACAGTCAATCTCTGGACTATGCATCAGTCAGGGTTTAATTTCCATTTCTAAAGCTAGTTTATCTGTGTCCATTAGAAAAAGTCACCCTAATGCTACATAAGAACCTATTAAAAAAAAAATCTAACCTGATGGATTTGTAAAAAAGATTTACATGATAATCCATCAAACCAAGCATGAGAACCGCCATATAGGTCACCTAAAGAATCATCAGTTACTAGAAGGTTTTTCTGCACCACATTCAAGAATTTGAATCCTACAAGTTGTAATCTGATTCACAGCATGTTACAGACTTTTTAATGTCTCCTATCTATGCCTGCTAAAGTTGTTCACACAGAGTTCAAGGACAGTCTTCCAGAGCACTGGCCCCATTCTTACTGCAAGCAAGCAGCCAGAGGAAAGCTCTTTGAGCTCTGTTTTCCCTCACTACTCTCACTTGCCTTGCCGTTCAGGCTGGAGACTTTTGTGGAAAGGACTCTCAGCTTTTATACTCCCTGACTGCAGTCTAATGTAAACATACTCTTTAAATATTATTTATTAATATACTTTATTAACCTTTCACTTTATACCCTGACTTAACCACAACGCGTAAGATTTCAGTATGTATGTTTTGTTAACTTTAACTCCGGTTCAAATGGTAAACTTTCAACTACTATTTTCTATTTGTACAACCCAGTCAAAGTCAGACATATTTCAGTGATGTGTAAATTGATGAATGATACAAACTGAAAAGGCCATTCACCAGCAGGCCCATCAAAAAGTTCACCTCTCAGTGAACCTAAAATCAAAACAAATTAATGTATACTTGCGAAAGGTATACAATTACTACACTTGGAAACCTTTTTTGACAGCTCCTAGAAAAATGATGTGTACATACTAAGATTTTACACTAGTGGAATAAACTGAAATACTGTGCCCACACCTGTGTCATACTCTGGCACTATGGCTTGTCCCCTCACTCTTTTGTAGTAAGGAACAGAGGCTAAAAAAAAAAATCCCAACAAATCAAAAAATAAATACTATATATGTTGTATACTTGACATATTGGAAGTTCTTGTCTGTAATATTCTGGACTGCAAACCAGGTAAGGCAAACGTGTGCACTGCAGTAAACTGTACCATCTATTTTGTAATGTACCCAAAGAGCTAATGCTGACTTGCCACTACTGGATCACTCCACAACCCATGTAAATCAGCAATTTGAAAAGAAAATTTACTTTCTAAACACAATATTCTGGACCTGAAGGTTTCAAGTTGATTTTTGGGAAGCTGGATAAGCTGGTCTTATTTCTTCCATATTAAGTTTACTACTGTGTTTAAAAGTTGCTAAAACCAAGTGAATGCAATGAATTCTCTTAGTTATTGCTGCCATTACTATCTCTGAAATAAATTAGCTCAATTAAAAATGCACAAATCAAGGCTTTGACTACATGTCTAATATGTCTAAACACAGTGTAAGGCAAATCAGGAATACCAAATACCAGACCCTAGAGTCACATGCTGGCATTTTTAACATCATGGCTCCTAGCTCTTGCAAATCAGAAAAGCCTGAAAACATGAACCCAATGTAACTAGTGGGATTTTTACATGGCTTACATCACTGTGTAAAAGTAAATAGTGCTGCACATAGGAGGTCCAGCCTCTCCACAACAGCATGGCTACCAGGCACCATTACGAGATTTCCCTGTTCAAAGAGAGGGACTGGTACAAACTGAGTCCTTTTCTGCACCCTGTTTTACATCAAGTTGTGCCTCCAGGGAAGCATAGTTCAAGGAAGTTTTATCAGTTACAAAGATCCCATCAGGCTTATCCCAGAGAGGCATCAGCAAGCCATGAGGAGCAGATGAGCCCTAATCTGCTTATGGAAAACAGCAGCAAACAATGATGGAGGCTTTAATGCCTAACCTTTCATCACTGAAAATTCAAGAAGCCAGTAAAAAAACTGCAAGAGCATTCAAAGCAACCAGAGCTTTGGGAAAAGGTCATAGAAACTAAACCAAACAATGACTTCAACGGAACTGGTGCTTTTACATGTCCTCCTTTCACTTTGAAAAGGGTATTTTTCCTGGTGACAATGATCAATGGAGTTTCAGTTTTGATGTTTCTTTCACAGCAAGTATTTGGGTCTTGCAACAAACACAAGAGACTGGAAAGAGAGTTAGTTTATTTGTTTGTTTTTTTTCCCCTAAAATCTTTATCTAAAAGCAATCAATGTCCAGCTCGTTTCTGAAGATTCTGGACTGTGTCTCTGAATTCTCAGCACATTAAATGCAGTGCCAGGTTTCCATGCAGGTCTCCATGTTGACTGCACAAATCCCATCACTACTAGCACCAGACTCGCTTGTGCAAAGAGTACAGAAAAGAATCAGAAGCCTTCACACAGCTTCAAAGGTGAGATTGAGAATCTGAAATATATTATTTGACTGGGAAGAAGGGAGAAGAGAGATTATAATATTAATTCATTCCATGATAATGAGGTATTTCTAAGAAAAGAAAGGCAACAGTAACATATACAGTCATGGCAGAAAGTCTCCCTATCCCCCAGGACATTGCAGCAAGGGTAACACAGATAACAAGGCACCAGCTGATCAATAAGATGCTCTCAGACTGTTCATTTATGCATTAATGAAATGTGTGCAGCAGTTCACTCAGCTGATACAGGTTCCCACAGGGGACTATGACCACGTGAAAACAAATAATCAAAACTAATAAAAGCTATTAGAGGGAGGAAAAAAAAAAACAAATAAATTGCACACCCAACAGTTAGACTGTCCCTTTCGTCTCTGTGTGCCACCCTACCTCTCCACCAGTTGACAGGGAAATATCCCAACATGCAGGCTTCAGTCTGTATGCAGAAAAGCAGCCTGGGCTTCACCCAGTCTAAACTACTTTATTTTTTAACAGTGTCCTGCACACAGATACTTCAGTATAAGCCAACAGAAATCACTCCTCCAGCAGTTGCCAAAATAATGACAAAAGCCTGACTCTAAAAACCGTAAATCCATTGAGTGCATCCTTAGTATTAAGGCCACTTGGAAGAAATCAGACTGGATCCAGTGACTAATACAATTATCCATGAGCTGGGCTGACAGGCCAAACCCCTGAAGCATGACAGCTGCTGTGTGGAGCCCTATATTCAGTCCAGCAATAAGCACAGCATCACCTATACTTCAGTAACTGGAGCCCTTGTACTGGTCCATGTTCAGTGCTGCATGGCTCAGCCATTTTCTGTTTTCACTGCCTCTAAAGAAAACCCAAACCCAAACAAACCATCTTACTGCCTCCTCCAGCTTCTGGGAAGAAAACCAGCCTTCTGTGTATTTAGAGAAGCAGATTATGTTTCAATTGGTAGTATGAATTCATTATGGCACAAACACCTTTGTGCAGCATGTAAGGGAATCATTGTACAGCATGTGAGGGAATCATGTTGCTGCATATGTAGGGTGTTGGGCTTTTTAAAAAGTAATTTTAATCTATGAAGAAGACACAATTTGCCACTAGAGATCTCATGGCTTCTCACAAATGAGGTCAAGGTCAGTAATTCTGGTCGCTATCTACATTCCATCTAGGTTTCTGTTTGCTTAATTTTATCCTTTAGCTACTGCCTGTGACAATCAGGAAACTGTGCTGTGCAATAACATCATTTTACCACAAAAACAACTGCTACAGCAGTGACTGGACTAATGATACAACAAAATAGTTTGTAAAAAGTACACAGCAATGAAAAGCTCTTTAGAAGCAGATTACCTTATTATAATAGGAATTGATTCTGTATATCCAGGTGTCCCAAGGTTGTGCCCGACACAGCAGTGTAAGGTATTGCTGATGTACCCACAAGCACAGTTAAAATCTATGTAATGCAGAATCATTTTCAGCAGAGCACAGCAACAACACATCTGCATGTGTAGGCTGTTGAAGGCAGTGCAACTCATTCCACAATCAGAAGGAGAGAAGAGCGATGTTCCCTGTCTTCCTGATGAAGCATTTTACAGCACTGTAGGTGTACATATTATACATGGAATTATGTGGCTTGTTTTCCCTTGCAGAGAGCTGTGCTTGGAAATAAAGTGTATCAGATGGATACACTATACTGGGAGACAGAACTCACTTCTGAGTTGCATCTGGAGTAAGTTTGCGTGGCTTCACAAATGAAGGAAACTATTCTAAGGACAGCGGAAACCAAAATGGCTAAAGTTACAAGAAGAGCACTACTGGGACCAGCAAAGGGAGAGTTTCTCTGCAGCTTCAGATATCACTGAGTCTTTCCCAATTGACTGAAAGCTAAATCAGCAGCTTCATTAGTGTTTACAGAGTTCACAAATCATTGTGAAATTCCATATGTTTTGCTTATATACCAGCACAAACATGTTTGGGAATATTTATGCACTTATATAGAGTGTAAGTAAGAGTACAGAGAGATAAAGGCACCTCCTCTCTATCCAGATTTGCATGAAGTCAAACTAAATTGATGTGGTATTTGGCAGGGAATGCAGGAGGATTCACAGAGCCATGCCACCAAACTTGTTAGCTAAAATATTTAATTCTGTTATTAGAAATAATTATTCACACTCTCTTAAAGTCTCCTTGTATTTTGTGAAGCAAGTAAGAACCACACCAGCAAAGCGATTCAGAATATAAAGTGTTATGGCAAAAATGGAACGTATCTTTGAGAATAAAACATTGGTATTGAGTTCTCTACTATGTTAATCACTCTTAATTCCTTTCTCCAAACGTTCTTACTGTGCTTCTTTGTTTTTACCTTCCTTCACTAATCATGAAAAACATGGAGAATACATTCTGTTTCAGTTGAGGGCCACTCATGACTTCCAGGATTTAGCAGCAGCTTTTGATGACCACAGAAAGGGAAATTTCCTTTGTTTTACTCACCCTGTGCTGGTCCCAGTAGTGCCTGCCTTGCAATCTCAGCCATTCTGTTTTCCACACTCTGCTAAAAGGGTACACTTTTGTGTACATTTTTGTCATCCTTTTAAATAAATACTGCCTTAGAATGAGGGAGATTCACTTTCCATCCTTGCAAGTTTTATGTAATTTTACCCAAACTCAGACAACAGCTGTGTACCTTTACCTACTGCAGGGAAGCATAAGATGAAAACACACACTTTTTGCTTTAAAGAAAGGTCCTCCTCAGTGTTCCAAAACTACTAGTTGTTACATGGGTGAGAATTCCTATGTTTGCCCAAATCTTTTAAGTCAGCTCCCATATGACTTCAAAAGATGTCTTATTCTTACAAAACACAGCTGACACAAGACATCAGAACACCAGGGCTGCCAAGCAGACGTTTGAAATGGGGTAGCTAGTGCTCCATCTTTCTTAAATTCAGGCCCCCAGTTCAGAAGAACTGCAGTGCTGTTTGGGCTGGGGTCATTTCCATGCCCATTTAAAGAAGGCTGGTGTTCTGACTGAGACAAGAGTGCAGCAGGGTTTAGCTCCGAACAGAGCATGGTAATGACAAGTGATGCCACTTCAGACCACAACCTTCATTAATTTAATCATTACTGCAAGCAGCATCACTACACTAAAAATAAATCACTTGAATGAGGAGAAAGTTTACAAATTCTGTTTCTATTTCTTTTTAATAAAGCTTAAGCTTGCTAACAATATGCTGCAGCACAATGGAAAATTCTCATTTATAAAATAATGTAAAATCTATCTGGTGTGTGGGAAAAAGATAAGGGCTGTTTATCAACAGGAATAAAATGACTGAAATTGGAAATAAGATGCTGGATATCATTCATTTGCAGACTGCACTGCTGCAATTAGCAAAACAATGAAGGTATTCACCATTTCAAAAATCTTAGTGCACTGATGCATCTTGCTAAAACTATCTGCAATGAAAGGTTCCCCCTCAGAATATAATTCATTGTGAACACAGAAAATTTAAAATTCATCTAAAGTATTTGTATTCTAACTAAAATGCATCTATTTAAGTGATGTATGTATTCTGGATACTTGCACACAAGTATATATGCTTATACATCCCTGTGATAAGACTTCAGTCATTTTTATTTTCTATTAAATATCTACATAATTGACATGAAATTTTTTTATCTCATTCAATTCAGCATGCACAGTCATTTACAGATCTAGACACAAATACCATCTGAAGTGAGAATACAAAAATAAAGCTTTTTCCTTAATGTGCAAATTTAAAAACTCTTTCTATAATTTATTTTATAATTCCCTTTCTAACACATTGTGCTTGCTTTTAATATCACTTCAGCTGAAGTACAATGTAAATTTTTCACCAAAAGACTCCATCTTCAGGAGAAATGTCTGTTTCATCTTTGTATCTCCTATTTAGCATTTTTCAGATTAAATCTCCTTTAGATGAATCCAGTATATTGCTCTGCAGTTACTGAAATTTATGAACATGTTTAAGTTCATACTTCTGTTAACCATTATGATTACCTCCTTTAAATCTTTCATTTTATAGCTATCACTTCAGCAGACTGTGTTGGTGACATTCATGAATTTCTCAGATTTCAACCATGCCCATACTTAACATCTCAGGGTAAAGTTATGATTCCTAAGGCATTCCTTGGTCATCTGCTTTAACCTCCTGCTCCTCTGAATCCCCAAGGGTTCAGCCATCAATCTGGCGGAGGGCTTCTGCTCTGGGAATGACCATCCTGGTCTGTGTGCCATGTTGTCACGTCTGCTTCCAGAGATCCCGGCAGCGTTTGTTCTGAGCAGCTCCAGGTCCCATCAGCCACACAGCAGCACTAGCTCATTGTCAAAGCTCATGCCAGGCTAAGAGGCAGGAGCACACCACCCCTCCTGGATGATGTACTTCATTAACAGCATGACACCACACATCTAGCCCAAACTGTGAACTGAAGGCTACCAGTCAGCCTGCTACAGCATATGACAACAGCACTGGATACGACCTCAAATGGCTTTAGATGCTGAACCATGTCAGGAAGGCTGATCCATTCCTGATTTTCTTCTGCCTAAGATCTGGAGATCAAAAACTCTTGTTGAAAATGAAAAATTCTCACTGGGGGTTCACAGTACACGTGTTTTTCAGACTGTGGTCTAATAATCCCAAAGTACTGCAAAAGGTATGTGAGGAAAGGCATGTCTGCCATCAGGACACTTGTAGCTACTGCCCAGATGCCTGCATTACCTTCCAGTGGCTTCTTATTTCTTGACACATATCCCTCCCCAAACACAACACATGCACATGTGCAAACACAGCAGACACTGTGAGGAAAAAAAAACCCAAACCAAAAGCAGAGAGGATTTGCCTGTTAAGTGAAAGTGCAACCATTTCTCTCACCATTAAGTTGGGGTTTTTCTGCAGCTACAAGCAAGTTTTGTCAAACACCAGCAAAAAAAGAGAAACAGTTGAAGATAAATCAGCAATTGAGCATGCAGGAGAGCTCTTCCAAGTAACAAGGCTGGTAGAAGCCTGAGCTTTCCAAAACACATAAAATTCTAGTTCTGCTCTCCCTCATGCAACCAAACCAAAAGCTGATGAACTATACAATGAACTTTTCTTCCTTCTCTCCACCTCCCCTGATCTTTTAACATACTGGTCCTCAGGGCAGGGACCAACTAAGCACAAAAATGTATTCTTGTAGCTAGTCCTGCAGTGCAAACCCCTACACAGCACCTCTCCATCTTTAAAATACATGCACTCATAGCTCCTGTCAAGGAAAATCAGAATTTCTATGCAAAAACTATAAAGAATTAGGTAGTGATTAATATTAAATGTTATTTTTTTCTAAACATTAATGACACTTGGGATATGCCAAGTTAATTCATGCCCAGCTAAACCAGGTGACGCTGCAGTCTGTGGCTGATGGTGCCATATCTTTTGGAGCTGTGCTTCAAAGCATTCTGTATTTGTGCATGCCTGTATGCAGATACATACTGCACTTTCCTACAGTTAAAGTTTCAATTAAATTCTGAGACATGGTGTCTGAACTGGTAATCACACATCTCAGCAGCAACCAACCAGACACAGAGCTCATTACTATGTTGTCTGTTTGCTTACAGCATAAATAACTGGAAGCAAAACAGGTGGAGGTATAGTAAAGCTTACTAGTGAGAGCTAGTTCAGATGTAGCCTTTGTCTTCTGCTCTGCCCTGAGCCACTTATCAGCCGTTCCCTGGAGGTGCTGCCCTCTCCAGCAGCACGCTGGCCAGCGCAGGACACTCCAGGGCCCAGCACCAAAGCAGAGCAGATCTGAGTTACAGGTGGCAAGATCAGCTACCCCTCATCACAGCTGTAAGCATACATGACTTAAATACAGTTGGAATATACAGAGGAAAGTCAGAACCTCAGAACTTTATGAATAAACAGTTTAATTGAATAGTTGAACTTGAATGAATAGTGCCCAAGAGGTCTGCTTACTTGCAGAGTAAAAGAGAAGTTACGCTAGACCCGAACACACAGCTTCTGGGCACAATTCACACATTCCTCCCAGCTCCACTTCCTGGTATATTACTAAGCCTTTAAATTACTGCTTAACTTTTGCTGGTTAGAAACAGTGGTAAATCATCACTAGAAGAAAAATAAAGTTTTAAATTTATTTTTAAAAGGTAAATTAGCTACTAACATGACTTCTTGTCACATTGTTAACTATATAAAAACTACCATTTTCCACAATAATTTTCTCCATTTTTTCATGTTATGCCAGATACCTGATAAAAATGTTTGGTAGGTTCTGATGTTTCATTAAAACATTTTCTAATAAGGTAAGTTTTTTCCCCACATTTCTTGCTAGGGTGTGTATAATTTGCTCTAGCTCATTTACCCACAGTTCAGTGGAAAGAAGGAGCAAAGACCCTGCAGTAAAAGTATTTTTAAAATGAAGTTTTGCTTAAATAAATTGGTAAATCAATGACTAAGAGGAAAATACAATTAAAATAGTCATAACCTTCTTGTTTGTTAATTGTCAGGAGCTATAAACACCATTTGTAATTCTGCAAGACCCTGGTCACCTCCATTTCCAGTCATCAAGTTCACATACCCAGCATGAGATCGCCGACTGCAAAGTACTCCCATGATTTTGACAGAAAGTTTCTCTTTGTTGGTAAGCACAGATCACAAGGTAATTGTAGTGATTATGGGTTCCCCAGCGCCATTTCTGCAGTCAGACTAACATCCTCCTGTGTTCAACAGTACAGGATATTTCACTTCATGATGCCTTCAGATGTTTAAATAAAATCAGACTCCCTACAAGCAGACAGAGCTAAGGCTCTGATCAGTCAGGTGCTGCAGCGTGCTCCTAAATCTGACATGGGGATTTTAGCAGCTTCAGCATGCTTCAGTGGGCACTGACAGAATCTCCTGAATCAAAGTCTTTGACACGGCTGTGACAGAAGAAGCTTCATCAGAAAGCAAACATCTCTTGGGTAATAAGTAACAGGCTAACATAACAGTAATCCCTTGGCCATCTTCCTGACCATGTTCCCTCATCCAAGCCGGCGCCTTGTGAAACCGATTCAAACTGACCAAACAGACACATCTGACTTACTAAAGGACACTGTTGATTCATCAGCCACGTAATGAATTAAGTGACTGCAGGGGAATTCTCGCTTCCTGGTTAAAATAGCTTGCTTACTCAACATCAGAAAAGAGACTTACTATACCATGTCAATCACAAAGCATAATTTATTACACGCCTGTTTGATTTGCCAAGTTAGTACAATTACATGCTGATGCTTCTAAATACAATTTAAGGAAAGGCAGGTATCAAGAAATACACACATTCTGATTCATTGGTATGCCATGCAGCCAAAGACTTGTAGAAGCTGTTAATGATACATGAATTATGTATGCTACAGCTCAATATAACATTTGGTGTGATTTAAACAGCATGAACTTTTAGTGAAAGTCATTTTGATTCTGTGATGTATTACACTTTGAAAACCCTTAGTAGGAGGAGGGAATTGAATGATGTTCTCAGAAAGCTTTTATTTGTTAAGCATACACAATGCAGCTGCAACTAGATCCTAAATAATGGCAAGAAGTGAAATGAAAGATCTGATATAAAATTAGGTTGCTGAACAACCTGATTCTGAGTGTGTCAGCGAGGGAACTGGAAGCAGCAGAGGGGAAGAAAACAGACAGGAATCAGCCATTCTCTTTTTATTCAGTAGCAGCTGAACTTCACGCTACTGTAGTAATATTTCCCATTTTAAACATCACTGTTCAGCTCAACATTTCACTCTGCCGCAGCAAACAGTTGGCTCTCAGTCCTGTGATTAGGCTGCCATTTCAATAATGAAGCTATGAATCACTAGCAGAAAGACCCATCCAATTGCTTATGAAGGGTGAAAAAGGAATTTGCCTAAGTACCTAACTCAAAACTTAAATGCAAGAAAGCATAGAAAGTTTAAAAGACAGGTGGATAATGTGATCCTTATTTTTATTTTCTCTTTAAAATGCCAAGATTGTTTGGAAAGAATTTAAATACATTATATTACCTGAACATGATGAACATGAATATGACAGCACCTATTTCTAATGCTCACAAAGAACTTTAAGGAATGATCCATTACCTACTTCATATGTATGTACAGCAGATCTGCAGAGAAAAGTATTATTAAGATTTATAAAATCTGTCCATGGACAAAGATACTTATTTACAACCTCTGCTGCTCCAAAATGTGAGTTTATTGTGGTGGTATTACAAAGAATCCTTTTCAGAGCAGAAGCAAAAACATGGACTCATTTTACTAACTAAGTACCAGAGTTTCTCTCCTTACTGTAATATTTTGGGGTTTCTTTCAAAAGCATTTAGCACCAACTTATCTCCTCTATCACTTTCCAAAGAGAAACCTGCCATTGACATAGAAGTTGATACAGGAATAGCCCAACAAATCACATTTCTGAAAAACATGTCTTGAAACCAGCAGGCAATGATGGAAACCTATTATTTCCCTTGTTTTATGGATGGAAATAGCATTGGTGTCCTCAATATTATTTTTAAAACTTGCAACCTAAAAGAGAAAATAACAGAGCTCTCTGACATCACAGCCCAATGGCTTTGACAAATAAGTGACTCCACTGTACAAAAACTTAAATTTACTCATAAAATAGGATCATGCCTTCAGAGTCAAATGTACTCATATGGAGGTTTTCTGAATGAAGTAACCCCTTCTCCTGAAGTTTGAAACAGAAGCATTAATGTTGTGATATTTTTTACCAGATAATTACAAACCAGCACAAAGCAGGATGCTAAAGACTTGAACAGTTATCTTTTCCACCAGCCCCTAACAAAGGCAGTCTCTTTTAATCCTGAACATAAGCTAGTCAGGGACTTAGTGCAGTTTTTTATGTGAGTTAACCCTGCTTCAGCATAACCTCTTGGGAGTTGGCCACTCAGAACAATCTGATATAAATAAACAGTTATCTACTGGAAATATGGTTATAGGCCCATAAGAGAGAAGGGCACAGAACCTTAACCCAAGAAAATGAAGTAAATAAACAATTCAAGTGTAAGCTCTCCAGACCTATAAAAGTTTGAGTTACTCTCTGGAAAGGACAGTTCTCTGATGCTTTAGACACTCACTTCAGAAGATCTTCCAAGAATTTTGCCAGACATGGCATCCACTGAAAAATTAAAATGTGCATAAAATTACTTCCTCTACAAACAGGAAGAACTTCTAATTATAGGAAAGGCTTCTAAAATTAAATCAACTTGAGTATAAATAGATGTCAAAAAGAGTCAGAGTAGTTGGTCATGCCGTTCAAAGATTCACTTAAGTGTGTTTATTCCTACAATACGCAGTAAAAGTTTTGGGTCTTGTCAGGTACAGATGCTTAGGGAATATTTGCAAAGAGTGGCATATTCAGCAAAGGCATGATGACACTTGCTCAAGAAGCAGATCATCAACAAAAGTACTTCCTATAATAGAGGTCCTGCTTTGTCACAGTATCATTATCACAAAACATGTGATGGTGTATCAGATGCAGAGCTCATCCTTGCATGTTCACAGAATGCAACAAAAACAACACCTGCTGGAATAATTGTCAACATTTCTAAAACATTCTTATTCTGTATCCCCCGTGGCACAGTTCAGGGATTCTGATTTGAGAAAAGTTCATCCTGTTTGAATAACAATTCACATTTTAAACAGAACTAATTCAGAGAAAATAAAAATTATTATTGTTGCTGCTTTTATTCTCAACTGAACAGTAATGCTCAATTGCAATAGGTCATTATAGACTGGTACACTCTACCCACTACCCAGAAAGAACATGATATTTAGCTTCTTGGCTTATTAAATTAATACATTTTTATTCTTACTGTAGAGAAATATGAAGTACTAAAAATTCAAAGAACACAGAGATTATAATAATACAGTTGATTAGCAAGAGCAGTACTCTGTTTCTCACAGTGATTCATGCAGTAGATGCAACATACACATTTATGAAACCTGTAATCTTGTTTTACAAGTGGATCTTGTTCACATTAGCAGAAACTCTAAAAAAACCACCCAAGTTTATATTAAAAATACCTGAACTTAGACAGATATATGTCTGCAATGATTTTCTGTTATTCAGTATAGCCCATTAACATTAGCAGGCTGAGCTAGAGTCTCATTATCCTGAAGAGCATTAGCTCTATACGTAATCTTACTGATCCTGTTGTTTACCATTGTTCTATCAAAACTAATACAACTATAATAATTGTTCTTATGTTTTAGCTGCTGAATTAATATAATCTTTTATTTGAAAAATGCAGAATTTTGTGTTTGGGAACTCAAAAAAGAAAAATGGATATGGATCAGCCTAAGAAAATGGAACCTAAGAAAAGAGAGAAAATAATACATAGAGTAAGATTAGACTATTGGGGAATTGCAGAAACACAGTACCACTTATAGGCAAAATGCTGTCAGTACATGAGCCAAGGAGACCTCACTTAAACTGAGAAAAGTTGTCTTTATGCCAAAGTGTCTCATTTTGTGCATTATTTTCCCCCCTCTCTCTTTACTGTGATCCCACAGTAAATTAAATATTTGATTTTTGAGAGGTGTCCTAATACAAAAAGCATTCTTGCAGTGTTTGCAATCTTTCACGAAAGAGCAGAGGGCCATGATATCTAGCCATGGCAGAGAAGGCAGCGGTAACATACAGTCATCCATCCAGCTCCTACAAGATGCAAACCCCAAACCAATACTTGAGAAAGCAAAACTCCACCAATATTATCCTAAAAACAGGATGAACATTTTCTTCAACCTTGAACTGCATTGCTTGATGTGCAAATTCCTGTGAATATCACTGCCAAACACGGGGCATGCCTCAAACTTATTGGTTGAATGTTATCACCACATGATTAATTAAATTAATTTAATTTAATTAATTAAATGTGGTAGAACAGAGGAATAGGCTCCCCAGGGAGGTGGTTGAGGCCCCATCCCGGGAGATATTCCAGGTGAGGTTGCACAAGGCTCTGAGCAGCCTGGTCTAGTCGAGGGTGTCCCTGCTCACTGCAGGGGGGCTGCACTAGATGATCTTTGGAGGACCCTTCCAGCCCTAAACATTCTATTATTCTATGATTAATACAGAGAGCTGCAGTGCCAGCATCATAATTCATTCAATTATTCAAGGGGTTTTTTTTTCCCAATATGGTAATTAGACTGAATTAGAAATCACTTTTGTTGAAGTGATGATGCTGTTAGTTCCCTCCAGACTAGGATGGTGTTTGTCAAGGTATCCAACACAGAAAAACTCACAAGAGAGATTAATAATCTTGAGTGGGCAGCATTTACCACTGGACTGCATGAAAGGTGGATTTCTTCTTTGCTTTGCTAAGTCATTGTGTTCTAAACCAAACATGCTCAGTAACATAACTTGAGATGCAGTAACAGGAAGGTGCCAGAATTGTTAAAAATACATAACATCTTATTTGCAGGCACACAGAGATATTATTGTTGGCATCTTATGTTGTTAACACAACAGCAGTCATAACTAGATTTTTTAAAAAATAATTATTTTATTGGGTTTTTTATTCTAATAGTATTATTTTTTTTCCAAAACCACTTAACAAAAGGAAAAGCAAAGCAATAAAGGAATGACTTTTGCACTTGTATAAAAAAAAAGAAAAGAAAGAAAGAATTGGAGTATTGATGTTTTTCCTCCTGCATTTTCTCCTTCTTATTTCTCAGTGCAATAAATATTCTGAAGAACTTGTTTCTTTCATGTCCTCCTCCCCATTCTCCTCCTCCTGCCTCACCTTTTCCATTTTCAAATCTTTGACAACTTCAGTAAGTTAGTGGCAGAAGGTGGCATTTAATTTTGGTTTGTCCCTAACTTTCTGAAGATGGAGAAGTTCTGCAAAGTGTGTAGGAGAACAGGGAGAAAACCTTGTCTAAATCTTTGTGTGTGTGTGCTTTGAAATTAAAAAGAAATTAAAAATGCAGGTGTTAAGCTTTGGGTGGAGAAGAAACAAGATAAAACCAGCAGCAGTACTTTCACTAGAGTACAAAACAAGCATTCAGAGAAGATCATGAAAAGGTATTTTCCTCTTATACTGTAACAAAAGGTGCAAAAGAATATCACCAATGTTGTTTCAGAGGGATTCTTGATGCACTGACAACCTGGAAGAGACATTAAATGTGAGAAAAGTATCTGAATTTAAGCAAGAAACAAGCTCTTGGAAGGCAACCAAAGCTATTTCTTCTAGTCTTTACAGTCAGTGAGTAAGGACAAGTTATTTTCTGAGGGTGATTTCAACTCATTGAAACATCTGTTTACCTGCTTTGTAAGATGAAAAATCAGCTTTGAAACATGCCCCTTTACTTGCCGCAAACCAAGGTTGAAAACATAAGTTTAGGTTGCTAAAAGTTACAGAGGGTAAATCCTATCCTGAATGACAAAATGAAGAGAACACGATATGGCAGCTTTCTTCCTGCCACTGACAGCTTAAGTATTGCCTCCTGGAAAAAAAAAGAGCAAAAGGAATTTAATTTGCCTATAGCCCTGTTCTACATTTCACTACTGGCTGTTACAGGAAGGACAGTGCTTTCAAGTTGTAGTTCTATACTGGACGATCATCTCAATGGAAAGGATGATGGAAGTTTTTCTTCCTAGGTTTCAGTAAAAATTACTTTAAAAAAAAAAAAAAGTATTGAATATATTGGAAACATAAAGGCCGTTATAAAAGACTACAAGGAGAAAAGGTTTGATTTTCCTTTTCCCTCTTCACACTCTTTCCATATTCTCCTTTCCCACTTTGTCCTTCTAGCAGAACAGAAACTGAAATAAACCCTGTAAGCTTTTAACTACATCTTCTTTTTACCATGATTTTCCATACTGTGGAAAAACAAAACAAAACAAAACAAACAAACAAACAAACCCAAAACAAAACAAAAAACCAACCCTGGTCTTTCACTCTGATTTAATCAAAAGCTTGGGTGGAACATGCACCTCACACTCTGGGGAGGCTATAAACTAGCAGCAGCAGCATTTTACCAGCCTGAGAATAACAAGGAAACATGCTCAAAACAGGAATTCACTTGTGAGCACTTCTATAGTCCAGGTGACTGGAACCACCCCTAAAATGTTGACCCAAAGCTGTCAAACACAACAGCAAGCAACAGGAAAAAAAGAAGTCTACAGAATAAAACTGCTCACATGCTGTGCCTGGGGCTGAATTATAGACAGAGAAGGTTGCAAACTGCCTAGAAATAAAGAATAAAAGAAGAAAGAAAAATAAGCAGCTCCTCATGCAGTTCTAATATGTCTTCTGCAAAGACTTATCAAAACTTCTTACACAAGCTGCTCTTAAAAAAACCCACCACACACACACCCCACCCACCTCCCATCCCAACCCCCCACATGCTGTAATGTTACGGCTAATCTGATAAAATTTAAAATCATTGCACCAAACACAGATGATTATTGATAAAAAGAAGTAATGAGGGGGAGTGCAGGGCAGGGCAACACAACCAGGTATCTCAGGTGACACAGCATGTCAGGAGGCCACAGCTCACTGGGGAGCCCAGCGAAGAGCTGGCCCCTGGGCATTCAGCCTCAGTGGCAAAGTGACACACAGTTGGGTCACACAGTTTTAGTTATTGAGAGCTACAAAGCTCACAGTGACCTCATGCTGAACCTTCCATTGTGGCTTCAAGAGAATATCACTTCCCACCACATTTTAAGCTCTCCTCTAATAACCCATCTGGAAAATCCCAACCTTTTCCCACCCTTTTTCTTGTTATTTACATGGAAGGGCAAACAACATTATGGGAAAACTAAAGAAAAAACTGAGTATGATGCTGTGGGAAAGCATTGAGATTCTTCAGTACAATGTTAAGCAATTTGATATGCTGCAGATGCTCTAAAACCAAAAATTATATATACTGACAGTACAAAGAACTCCCATCAGGTACCTACAGCCCCATATGAATTGTACAGTCACAGCAAGGGAATGTTCCTCTTCCCCCAAAGCCTTGCGTCTGAATAATATCAGTGCTGTAACCAGACTGGCTCCCACCCACCACCAGTGCCTCTCTGGTGAAGGCAAGGTTTCAATATGAAATATGTTTTGAAAAATTTTACAGGTTTTAAAGGGTTTCACATCATCAATAAATATACACCATGACATCAGTTAACAGCACTAACATCATATAATTTACATCTGTAAACAGCACTAACCAGCCCCTCTTAATGGCAGGAAGAATCCCTATACTATTCTGAAGACAAAGATACTTGCTTTCCAGTGAAATTTTAAGAAATACCCAACTAAAACAAGATCTCACACACACACACAACACACCCCCAACAAGCTGTTCTCAATTCATGTCACAAAGTGAATGCTTCAGCCCCTGGGAGATGCCTGGCAGTGCTGCACCCACCCACCTCCTCCTGTCACTCAGCTCACACTCCCCAGGAAAGATAACAGACCTGTCCCAGGGATGTCCCGGATCCCAGGGTGAGCTCATACCCTGCTGCAGATCCTAGCTGCCCAGAAACAACAGATTTCTATTTCCACAAATACAAGTGTTCAACTTTGGTCCCATGTCTTTTAGCAGATGGCTGACTTTGAGTTCTCCCAAATAACGCAGCAGATATTCTTGTCCCCAAATATCAGGGAAGTGACAGGCTGCACAAAGTGTCTCCCATTTATATTTTTCTTCACTATATATCCTCTTCTATCCACAATTGCTGCACAGTTGAATTAAAGCACATGTAAGGAAGGAAAAGGAAGGGCATTATGGTATGCTGTAGAAATTAAAAGCTACCAGTAGAGATGACCTCTTTCCTACTGTGACACACATAGAGGGGATGACCTATTATTTTGGTAAGCAGCCTTCTTTGGTAACAACTATCCATTTTTAATGTCAGAATGTCTGCAAACTGCAGTTGCTGAATAAAGGCTTCTTTATTTACCCTTTATTCAGATCAAAAGATGCTAGATGTATGGCTTGCTAGTTAGGAGGAAAAGAGAGCAACTCAAAAAAAATCCAAGATGTTTGTTTCAGGTTTTTTTTTTCATCTAAACAGGCTTAATAAATCTAAATCTCAATTAATCTTGAAGTAAACAATCAAGAAATACAGGAACAGCCTTTAGCAAAAGCTAGTTATACCAAGCAAGGGAATCAGCAAGCCTCATCACACCACACTCCTACCACCAGTGCACCTTGAACCTGATCTGCAGCAACCTCTGCTATCTTCAGGCAGTTTGCTGTTTGCAGCAATCAGCACAAGTAGTTTCATGAGCACAAATGGTTATATGGGGATGAGTCCAGCAAATGTGCTCCTTTGTCCAAGCAATATTGTGTAGTAGAGGGGACAACCTTTTTAAATGAAGGCAGGCAGCATTGTGCTGTGCAACAATATCCCTGAAACCATTACAAGGGGTGAATGAAGCAAATGCCTGCAAAAATTACTGTTGTGAGTAAAGGGTGTTTGTAGGCGCTGCACTGAGTTCCTTCTTATAGACAGTACCTTATTTATAACCTCATTTTTATTACCTGTTTAAAGTATGAATGTAATCATAAAAATGCTATGCAAATTCAGTTCACCAGAAGCAAAAAGACCCCATACCCAAACAGAAAAAGAACACATGGATAATAACTGCCTTGCTCCTGAAATTAGATATTTTGTATGGATTTGAGGCATATTTCAGCAGTAGTTGATGCTGAATTCATTTTGCATTTCAGTAATTCTGGGTGACAGCAAGGGTACACACAATATAGGCAACACTCAACTTGGATTCAGGAAACGAAGTTTGTATTTCCACTCATACACCCAAGGCCCAGTACATGGCTTTACATTTTAGTCTTTAATATTGTTATCTCTAAAAGTACAGACAGAATTAATCACTTTGTAAAAACCTAACAACAAGGTCTAATGATGAGGACAACTGCTGTGGGTTCAAGTTAACTATGTTAATCAGGAAACTTGGGAAAGAAACATGGTTGCTACCAGTGGGAAAGTTAGGTAGATCTATGAAGTAGGTTCATACAGCATGGCAGGAGACTTGGCCATGAGACATGAGGGGTTAAGTGGAGCTGCAAAGAGTGGGAAGCAATGAGGGAAAGGACTTTCTCATAGTTAAGGCAAACCCTCTTGTCCCAGAAAACACTGATTATTATCACCCCTCTGAATGAGTTCCTACAGACCAAATGCATAGTTGTAACCACATTTCCCACAGCAGCCACTAATCACATTGCTCATTTTTGGGTATTCTGAGACCCCAGGGTCTGAAAAGAAGGAGCCCTAAGTGCTCACAGATGCAGCTGAGGTCACAGGACTGTAGGCTGTCAACATCTGAATTGTTACAGGATCTGCACTGCTGTGGGAAGCCAGGGCAGTGTCACATCAAATTAGGCAAACAGAAATGAGTTGCCTTTTTTTTTTTTTTTTTTTTTTTTTTGCTTAATCTGAGTCTCATCTTTTCATCTGGAGAATGAGAATACCAACCATCCTGTCACCTAATGCGCAAAATGAGGATCAATTAGCATTTGTGAAACACTGCTCTCAAAATGATGAGTACCACAGAAAGGCCCATAAGGAAATCAATACTTCTGTAATCAGAACAAGATGTGAATAGCATGTGATAAATAAAGCATCATACCAGACATCTCATGCAGAGGTTTAAAGGAAGCAAGACAGGCTCTGGATAGGAGCAGTTTTTACACGCAGAGAGGCAACCAGATAAAGCTACGAAGCACACTTCAACTCTTACAAATCTTGTTCTTTGCATACTTGATAATGTTCATTTGTGGGATATTTCCTAAGAAACCTGTAAAGCAGTTGGCTGAACAGACACAGAAGTTTTGTTTCATCCCAGACAGGACCTGACTCAGTGTCACCAGCACTGGTGCATTTCTGTCAGGTCCTCACTACTAAATATCCAAGGCTACGGAAAGCAATACACTCCAGCTATTTAAGAGCAACCGGAAAACTTTGTTTTAAAGTAACACAGGGATGTGGTCAGTGAGGGAAAAGGACCACATCTTCTGAAGGAACACTAGCAGCCTTCAGGGACATCTGCTCTGTAATCAGGGGTTGCTCCATAGGCAGAGGAAAGGTAGGAATGAAAAACTAGGAAGCCAAAGAAGGTTGATGTCAAGGATGCAGAGCCTGAGACAGAACAAAGTAATGACAGCACCAGCTCTGAACTTAGATCGTTCTTCTCCATGTTGAATTCAAAGCCAGCATCGTGTATGTGAATTTGAAGTTCAGGCTTGATGAAAGTTACTTCTAAAGAGAATTTACATTTCAGTCCATGAGTACACACAGATGCAACTTGATCTACTGAAGTTCTACTTGTGCTGTGCTGGTATTAACAGCATTTTGATAAGATTTATATGCTTTTAGCACTAGTTTGATTGGAGAACATTGGCCAAAATGCTCAAGGAATTAGAGCATGAAGCTGAGGCTCACAGAGCCCACTTGTTTTGCCAGTCTCAGAACACAATTCCAAGCCCACAACTATGAAGAGACATGATTCAGCCAAAGAGTATCATGGCAACAGTAAGTATGCATGCACTTCTCACAAAGATGCCTGTGGGGATTTATTTTTAATTTATGATAATCTTAGGGAAGAAGCAAAAGCGTAGGAATGGAGCAACTGAGACAATCCCATGCATGAAAATTCTCATGTTACTGTCACTGGTTTCCATTCAGACTCAAAAACTGAATTTCATGTTTGCTTAAAAGCAGGATTGTTGGCTAAAGCCAGGTCACATGGTAATCACATTAAACAAGTCATGATTTGTTGTACCTTTGGGCTTAGCGCTGCCTTCCTTTCCTGCAACCCAAGCCTAAAATTCACCCTCCTCAAGTCCATGTGTCTTGTGTTAGCTTGAGTGTATGTAAAAATCCATATGGATTCCACTAATTAAAAGCATATGCTACGTGGGCATGCACAAAGATAATTATGACACAAAACAAATTTCAAAGTATGTAGTTTTAGAACAGGCATCAGTGAGGTCTGCCTTAAGAATTTGTTACCTTAAAAAAATAAAAGGCTTTTGGTATTTTTGGTATACAACATGATCAATGTTCAACATCCCAGGCCAACTCATACTGCAATTCAAGAGTATTCACACAGAGTTAAGCTCCGTTTTGATTGTCAGTGACAATTCACTGAAGCCACTCTTACAACCAAACACATAGAAGACATTGAGACAAGACTCTTTGCTTTGGCAAACAGATCAGGTTTTTGAAATTCATACACTACTTGGTTACCAGTGACCAAAAGAACAGAAAAAAAATGTTATTTAATATAATGAGATGACTTAAAACCCCAAATTAATTACCTCATGCCATCACTGTAACAAGGAAATACAACTGCTGTCAACACCAGAAGAACTGAACAGAGCACACTGAGCATGAGAACAGCCAAACCCCAAAATACTGTATTTTATCTACTTCTCAGGACTCTCAGTACAGTATCTGGGCATTTCACAGCCGTGCTCTCACAGCATACATACAAAATGGCTCTTTTTACAGGTGAGGGAGAAAGACAGTTACATCTGCAGAGAGGTAAAGTCAATCTTTCAGAATCACCTGCTGTACACTAGAGAGGGCTGTCCAACTTTCACGAGTATGCACTTTGACTGCATTAAAAGTACACTATTGCTCTGCAGAAAACTAGTAAGTCTCCAAGTCCATGGAGTCATTGACGTCTACAAATATTACACTCTGGTTCTTCAGAAGATGAGTGGCTGCACAGCCATTGGGTTCTTATACAAGCCTGTATTATCTTCAGGGCTGCTGATTTATGAGGAACAAAATAATTACATTTTGATTTAAACTCTGGAGTACTTCAGGTATTACAATTCAAGCAAAGCATTTTGAGATGTCACAAAGCTTGCACCATAGTATAGATTTGTGTGTGTTAATTAATTTAACAAGTGTAAAGTGTTGTTCAAGCATATTTAACTCTAACGTTCTGTTCTAAAGGAACTAATCTTCAGAAAAACTAACCCTGTAACTCCTGCAATTACTTTCCAGTATTTCCGATTTAGCGGCTTGTTATTGTGGACTTTTGTGCATTTGGGGTTTTTTTTCCAAAGGAACTTCAGCAAATTGGATGATGACTTTTCAGTTCTGTAGAAGAGTGTATCTCCTGGACTTTAACATTTCAAAAATCTCTAACAATTTCAAAAACCTTTGGCTTTGTGCTGTTCCCATTGATACCCAGGCAAAGTGAAGCATTACTGATACATCTGCAAGTGTGTACTCTGGTAAAGGGTGTCTGCTGGTTATGACACTGTAGCAAGGCTTGCAGGAACTAGATTCACCTCTCCACTTTGCATGAACTCCTAAGATTACAAGTTTTAAAACTCCTTTTCAGATCACAGACTTAAGGGACTAAGGAAAAGAAAGCAATATGCTTCTGACTTAAGTGATCTAATGGGAAGTACAGTGACTTCAGCAAAAATGTAGTAAGGGCTCTAGTGGTTTCCTTATTCAGCCTGTCTTCTACAACTTCATATCAAGGTTGCTTATCTCTCAAGTAATAAGCTGTGCTTGTTACTTTGTGCTGCTCTGATAATACAAGTTAGTCCAAAATAAAGCAGGTATGGCCAAAATTAAAAGGAGCCCTTTGGAGACCCTAATTCCAACTCAATTCTGTTACTCAAATCCTACTTTATTTACAAATAACTATGTGTGTCACAAGTTCAACAATGAGATGCAAATGCCAGCTTGTTTGCTTGCAGAGAGGTGCAACCTGCAATGCCAACAAACGCAGTCGTCACTGAAGTGTCATTTCTTAAAATACAACAGGGACCAAACTCTTCTTCCATTCATACAACATAAATCCAAGAAGTGTTGTTTTGTGATCAGTTTGTATTACATTGCTCAGGGAGCAGGGCAGAGTCTGGAACAATTCTGTTGTCTGAACTTCTGTCTACAGCATCTGAGGAGGGGTATGGGTTCTGCTACTAGCTATTTAACCCAATTTCATTGTCATTTTAAGAGATCAGAGTGGCATCAGGAAGCCAGAATTGATTAATTAACTCGATCCTCCTCCCCTTTAATTTTAAATTTAAAATATTCCCTGACACACCCTGAGTCTTTGTTGTAATTAAAAATGTGTATTCCTCTGTTGGTTCTAACCTTTATTTCTTTTCATGTCAGCCCTGCAGGAGAGAGAAAGCAAATGAACATCTGTGAATGTTCATATTTGCTGCTGCTACAATTGATGCAAATTCTTCCCTTCTTACCACTCAACTAAGTGCCCAGCTGGCTCTCCTTCTCAGAGACTATTTCACAAGCTGTTTGGCACAGAGGTCATAACGTGCAAGTCTGAATTTATGCAGTCTCGGTCCTGAAGGAAATTAATGATTCTAAACTGAGAGAAGTCCTGCTTATCTCAAGGTGCTGTTCTGGCAGCACAAAAACATGCCCCAGGTGATATCTACTGCTTCAAATTGCCTCTAAAAGTTATAGGCATCTAAAAATAGCCAACTATCTAATCCCTATGATGCTAACAATCCCTATCAGAAAACAGTTTCTGAGCAATAGCTGTGCTCTAATGGTTTCCCCCTGCCTCCCACTTCTATCATGGCTGACATGTTCTGAAATTAATGCTTGACTTTCACACTTACTTACAGGTAATACTGGGTTACAACCTAGGTCACCAGAGAT
>JAABPQ010014237.1:28734-46779 GCA_033439865.1 Alcedo quadribrachys | reverse complement strand
CATCTTGGTGGCCCTGCGTTGGACTCTCTCCAGCAAATCTCTATCTTTTCTGAACTGGGGTGTCCAAAACTGGACACCCTGAACCTCCCTTGCCCTGCTGGCCACACTTCTCCTAATGCATCCCAGGATGCCATTGGCCTTCTTGGCCAATGCCTGGGCACATTGTTCACTCATGGCCATCCCCCTTTCCACCAGGATCCCCATGGGATTAGGTAACATGACTGCCTAATCCCAGCTGCAGAAGAGCTTCATTGCTGCCTAGAGTTCAGCAACATGAAGAAAGGAAAGGCATTAAGTGGTCTGATCAAAAGGGGAAACACCAGATCTAGCAACCAGAATTAAATAAAGTTTCCTGAAGTTTATTTGATTTCAATTTCTTGGCATATTCTTAGTTCTATCACTGTGTAAAGACAGGATAATGAAGCACTTTTCAAAAAGACCAATTTTGAAAGAACCTCGCCCAAAAAAACATGTCCCTGAAGGTCATGACTATGATTTCATTAATGAGATTTTCACCCTAGTTGGATATTGCCAGAGGATATGATTGCTTCACCTGTGGTTTGAGTTAAGATGCGAGATGAAGTTCTGCACCTTGTCACTTAGTGATGGCTTTCCCTTTGGACTTCAGAAAGCTCTGTTATCCCACTATTTTAAAATATAGTGAATGAAGCTACTTTCTGAATTTTGCTATCAGCAAATGAACAGTGAGTATGCAGCATCCTGGACCTGCTGTTGTAAATAGAGCAGGACTTGTGGGGGGGTAACAGTTAGTAATGGCCACAGTCTTGGGCATAACAATCATGAAATCATATTTTTAGTTCTTAGGGAAGTAAAGAGGGGGTCAGTAAAACTGCCACCTTGGACAGAAGAGTCTGATAACTTTAAAAATATACATCTCATATTAATGCAAATTAATGCCAGAGGGCAGACGTTGACCTGTTCAGGAGAATGACTGACAAAGTCCCTTGGAAGGCAGTCCTGAAGGGCAAAAGGGTGCAGGAAGGCTGGACATACTTCTAGAAGAAAATCTTAAAGGCACAGGAGCAGCTATCCCAGTGTGCAGAAAGACAAGACAGCAAGGAAGAGACTGGCCTGGATGAACAGAGAAATTTGTCTGGAACTCAGGAACAAAAGGTGAGTTTATGGTCTTTGGAAGAAGGGATGACCACTCATGGGGGCTACAATGATGCAATGAGACTATGAATAGAGAAAATTAGGAGAGCCAAACCCCAACTGGAATGTCTCTATAAATACATTAACAACAAAAGGAAGACATGGGAGAATCTCCATCCTTTAATTGGATGCAGGGGGAAATACAGTAACTGAGGATGAGGAAAATTCTGACCTTCTTCACCTCAGACTTTAGCAATAGAACCAGTTGTTCCCTAGACACAGAGCCCCTTGAGCCCCTGGATTGGGTCTGACTGAGCTGGAGTCAATTTTCCCCATAAGAGCCCACCCAGTGTTCTGCTTTACACTGGAAGCTGGAAAGGTGCTGGTAATACATCTGTGTTGCGGCTGCTGCTCATCATGGCTTCCACAGCACCAAGGCTGGTTTTCAACATTCCCCCTGAAATGGGATGATGTGGACAAGATAATGGGAGGGCATACGACTGGGACAGATGACCAAAGGCATAACCCAAACCATACGACATCAGTTGAATTCTAAAAGCTAGAAAAAAGACTGGGTGGAAGGGAGGGGGGACATCAACTCATTCTCCAGAGCAACCTCTACATGTTTGTCTCTACCCACGTCTTCCAGAAGGGAAGGTGGCAGAATGAGACTGTCCTAGTTTGGACAGGTTATTACCTTAAATTTTATAAAATTTGAGACCAGAGGCTTATAAGGAGACAAGAATTTATTCAACGATACATATATACATATATATATATATATAGAGAGAGAGAGAGAGAGAGAGAGAGAGACTTAGGTGTTTTTATAGAATGCAAAACCAAACAACAAATTCAAAATCAGTAAACGATGAAACAGCAATACCTAACAGACACAGATGGCCACCCTTTCCTCTGACGACCAGCAGTGGCTTCCTGGAAATGCTGATGAAAAAGGAGGGGGAAGGGAATAAAACAGGAGAGAGAGATTTGAAAAATCCCCATTCTGGTTCACTGTGCACAGGAGAGAAATGGGGTTTCAGGGGATAAAAGTGTCAGACAAACCCAAAAAAACACACAGCTGGCAGAAGTGCTCCGGGGAATCATGGCGATAAAAAATGGTTGGAGAAATTCAGGCTGAGAAGACGAAAACAGGCTCGTAATCTGCAGCTTCCTTCCCCACCAGTCCATGATGAAAAGTAGAGAGAGCTTTCTGAAATCACTCCTCGTCTATTTCTGTCCTCGTGCATGTCCAGGGACCTGACTGGCCTGGCCCCGCCCTCACAGACAGGGAAAAACATAAAAAAAATAAAGATTTTTAAAGGGGACTCGCTACCCATTGACAAAGACCTTCACAGTCCAAGAGGAAATGGTCAGTAATCTGCTACACCACTTACACATACACAAGTCTATGGGGCCAAGAGTGTTGAAGGAGTTGGTGGATGTGCTTACTAAACCTCTCTCCAACATTTACCAGCACACCTGGCTAATTGGGGAGGTCCCAGAGGACTGGAGAGTAGCAGATTTGACTCCCACCTACAAGAAAGTCTGAAAGAAGGATCACTACAGACCTTGGAGCAGATCATCTTATGCATCATATGCAGGACAGCCAGAAAGGAGATCAGGCCCAGTCAGCATGAGTTTATGAAAAGCATGTCCTGCTTGATGAACTCGATCTTATTCTATCACAAGATGACCTGCCTAGTGGATGAGGTAAAGCCTGTGGAAGTTTTTTTCTACCTGGACTTCCATAAACCCTTCAACACTGTTTCCTGCAATGTTTTAATGAAAAAAAAAAAAAAAAAAAAGTCTGTTCATGGCTTGGACAGGCATACACCCAGCTAGGTAAAACACTGGCTGGACAGTCAGGCCCCAAGAGTGGTGAATAGAGTTAAATCCAGTTGATGGTTGGTCACAAATGGCGTTCCTCAGGGCTTATTACTGGGACCTGTTCTCTTTAATATCTTTATCAATGATCTGGATAAGGAGATAGAACGTACCCTCAGTATCTTTGCAGATGAGCCCAGGTTGGGTGGAAGTGTTGATCTGCTTGAGGATAGGGAGTTGACTTGGACATACTGGATCAATGGACCAAGGTCAATTATATGAGCTTCAGCAAAGCCAAATGTCGAGTCCTGCATTTGGGTCACAACAACCCCAGGCAATACTACAGGCTCGGGGAAGAGTGGATGAAGAGCTGTCTGTCAGAAAGCAACTTCCTGTTGGTCAGGAAGTGCTGATCAATAAGTGGCTGAATATGAGCCATCATTGTGACCACATGGCCAAGAAGGCCAATGACATTCTGGCCTGTATTAGAAATACTGTGGCCAGTAGAATCAGGGACATGATTGGCCCCCTGTACTCAACACTGGTGAGGCCACACCTTGAGTACTGTGTTCAGTTTTGAGCACCTCAATACAAGGAAGACTTGAGGTGCTGGAACAGGTGCACAGAAAAGCAACTGACCTCGTGAAGAGCTGGAGAACAAGTCTTCTGAGGAATGGCTGATGGAACTGAGTTGTTTTACCTGGAGAAAAGGAGGCTGAGGGGAGATCTTCTTGCTCTCTACAACTACTCAAAAGATCATTGTGGAGAGATAGGCATTGGTCTCTTCTCACAAGAAACTCATGATACCACAAGAAGTAACAGCCTCAAGCTGCACCAGGGGAGGTATCACAGAATCACATATAAACTGGACTTTAGGAAAATATTTTTACCAAAATGGTTGTCAGGAATTGGAACAGGCTGCCCAGGGAGACAGTTGAGTCACCACCCCTGGATGTGTTTAAAAGCCATATAGATGTGGTGCTTGGCGATATGGCTTAGTGGTAGACTTGGCAGGACTCAATGATCTTAAACGTCTTTTCTAACCTTGATGATTCTATGATTCTGAGGAAGAGAAAAATCTTTACAATATGTTTTATTCTAATTTGTTGCACTACTTTGATCAGCAGTTTCCAAATGTATGATGGAGCATTTGACATATCTGTACATGCCAAAGATGGCCCACATTTTCTCTGTGATAAATTGTACTCACTCTCACAGTAAAGTTGTTCTATTACTTTATCCAAGGATTAAGACAATATGATTTGGATGCTTGCTAAATGACCAGCAGCATGCAGAAAAAATAAAATATTTTAAAATTCTGTCAGTGTAGGAGGAAAGAAAGGACATTTAGTTTTTATTAAAACAGATAACAGGATTATTATCAGTGCAGCAGTTTCTCATTGCCTGCTGAGCACAATAATGAGAATTCAGGACTCTGTAAGTGATACAGTGTCAGAAAAAACCTCTGGACACACAGCAAGAGCAACATAACAGCTTAATTTTCCTACAGAACTTAATCTTATGAAGCATTTATTTTAAAAAAATTAACCACTAAGCAATTAAAACTGCGTACACATGTATGTGTGTGGGCGTGGATTTTGAGGAGCCACACTTCTTAGAGCTGGATAAACATTTTTGACAATATCACTAGAAACACAAGAAAACATCCATGAAATTTGTATGTTAGAAGTATGTGGTAGTCTATCTGCCAAAGTGAGATTTGTTCTCAAAATAATAATGATGACCAGGTGCCATATAAACTTCTCCATGATAAAAAAAAAAAAAAAACAAACAACAAAATTCCAGCAGTGGCACCAGTTTCTCAGCCATGTGTTAATTACATGTCTTTTCCACCATCTTTCTGTATTTTCCCCCACCACTTGAGGGATTCATGAGAAAACCACCCGTGCACCGAAAGCTTCAACCAGTCTCCCTAGTGCCCTGAAATCCTTCTTAATTGCATTTGGGCTTCTCTCAGAAACCTCTTCATTACCAACCTGGCTAACTATTAAAGGATAATAATCAGAGGGGTGTGACAGATCAGGCAGCTTCCTTTTAATGTCTTTAACCTGAGCCCCATGGAGGCAGCAGACTTCCCTGTGCAATGGGCTGGATCTACAGATAGGCCCCTCTGTTTCCCTCAGTAGAGAGCCGCCTACTACAATAACTCTCCTTTTCTTCCTTGTTGAGAAAGTCCTAGGTTGTGGGGCTGAGGGACAAGCTGTGGGTGAATCACCAGATGGATCTTTATCAGAAGGAGCACCAAATTCAAGAGGTCCATACCCCTTAAGTGGGGGACATGAGAGAGGAGGAGGAGATGGGGAAAAGACTTGCCTGTCTATATGAGATGGGACATGCCTCCAAGCATCCCCCTCTACCACTCCCCTACCTTCCAACTGGTTATAAGAAGACTGACTGACTTCCAGGAGGGCCTCATATCTATTTCTCAGAGGCACCAGAGGAGGAGAAGCAGGCAAGGGGCTGCTCGCCTTCTGCCATGTCCATGAACCTGCCTCCACAAAAACCCTTTACTTAGGGTTCTGACATCTATCTGAGTGGGGAAAGATAATCCCTTGATCCTGGGTGTTATCCATCTGCTGAATGGAGTATGGAGCCTGGCTCCAGCAATCTATCTCAATTTCATACTCCCTAGTGCTCCTGAGCCTTTCTACTTCATCTTATAGCCTCAAAACCTCATCTTCCAGTTGATCCACTCAGTTGAGACAGTCATCTACCTGCTCACACCACACACAGACATAATGAGAGCTGTCCTCTGACACCAGTAACAGGCTGCGGCATTCGCTGCAACCTGTCATCTGCACTCACTCACCCTTTCATTCACCTTTTGATTGCTGAGAGGCCTTCTAGTGTTGAGTGGAGACCATTTTGATGGGGACCATATGACAACAAGGCTTATTGGCTTCTTCCCTCTCATGCCCTCCCATGTGCCAAAAAGGGAGAAAGCTTTTTCGCTGTCCAAAGTCTGATCTGTGCTTTCAGTTTTGCATGTTTAAATCTCCCACAGTTACCCTGGCAATGCCCCCAGCCACATCACCCTCTCGGCTTCTCCCATGAGAGATGTCAAGCCTCTAGATATCTCCTACCTCCCTACAGTAATATTTTTTGTTTAGCGGACTAATTTTCAGACTCACACAAGCAAATACTAGAAAAAAAGAAAACAGTTTGAAACTGAAGCTGAAGTAGTGGCAATTTGCATAGGTGATGTCCTCTCTCAGGCTATAGAAATGAAATTCATTCACTGGAAGGTGCTAGGAATTTTACATAAAGCATAGAAAATGGTATTTACAAAGATTCTGACACCCAATTAGTCCTTCACAAGGTCAAGATCCATTAGTTTAGCTCTTTAGCTTTTCAGCAGGTTCTCTTTGATCTTAGGCCACTGACTTTGGACAGCATCTTCAATCACTGTTCACAGGCAAGTGACTTCATGCCAAGAACAACTTTGTTTGCCATCAGGAGCTGACACATATGCTTTAATTCTCCGGTAGAACCACACGCGTCTTCCAAAAACTCTGGTTAGAGACAGTAATAAAGATCTAACTGTTACAAATATTAGTGAGGAAATACATAGTCCCTGATGTCAGGTCTGGAAAAAGATCCAAGCTTGGAGCCTTGTTTTCCATTCATCTTTCTGCCTTTTTTAGGTAGCATATTTCACTCTGCATTTGACAGACTTGACTTGAAATGTTTGAGTATTGATATTTATTGGAGCTGGATGATGGTTTTTTGAAAACACCATGTTTTGCAAATACTGGGCCAAATAAACAAAGGAGAGGAAGGAGGACAGATTTCCATCTGTCCTAAGGCAGTCCACCACCTGGTCAAAGGACATGGGACAGACTTCTGGCTGTGAACAGTTTTAGAGCACTGACATAATTTTTCAAGAACATTTTAGGAAAATTTTACTTTTCTTCCCTTGCATGCTCAAGAAACATGGACATACCCAAATATTCACCTAGAATTCTTCTTTTCAACCAGTCCAATATCTTTTCCCAAATTCTGAAAAAGCATCAGGATATACTACTCCATTGTAAGTATGACCACTTAAATATATGTTAATTTAGGAAAAAAAATAATTAGCACAAAGAATTAATTCATCATATCACTTGTTGAGTATAGAATTAAAACTACCATGAAAAGATTACCTGTGCACCTGGTTAGCTATCTAGGACTTTAAGGTAGAGCAACAATCAATAATATATATCGAACAGTTAATTCTTTAAAACCTTAAAAAAATATTTCTTAGTTAACTTCTTTGATAGTATTTATATTTTCCTGCTGCATTTTTGTTGAAACTGGATGCTTTGTATTGTCATTATTTAGATAAGAACAGAAATCAAATCCAGTCTTTCAATTTATCTCTCAATTTTTAGGAACTATTAATTTCCCAGTTGTCTTATCAAAAAGAGTTGTAATTTAGGAAACTTATGAAATCCATTCTGTTTTATTCTACAAACTGCTTTGAAGAGTAAAGTTTTATGGCAAAAGAAAACCAAAACAAAGGAAAATCTGAGCAAGCTATCTAAACAGTTTCCATCTGGCCTACCTGATGGGGCTTTTAGCTTTCTCATTAAATCAGTCTTTGAACTGAAAATTTGAAGATTTATTTTCTGAGTAAAGATATCCACACAAATTGCACACCAAAAAAAAAAAAAAGCAAAAGTGCACATTTTCTAATAACCTCACCCAAAGCATCTCAAGAACATCTGTATCTCAATAGAACAAAAAAAATTTAATAGTATCTTCGCAATAGTAATAGCTTTCTCTAAACAATGCTAGTTATCAGACAAGGAGAAGAACAATTTAATTTCACTGATAATGAAGCAATCTTCAGTAAGATATCAAAACATCCTAAGTGGTTAATGACATTTCTTGTGATCCATCTGTTGTCTGTCCTTCCCCTTGGGCCAAATGTTGGATCTTTTTTATTACATGTAAATCAGTATTTAGATGAACACTAACAGATGAAGAGGGAAACACTCTGACAGTTTTAAGGACTGCAAGTGCTCAACCACAGCGTAAAATTAATGTTTCTTTCACACATACAACCTTCATGAATGTCTAGCAGTGTGGCTACCTCAATCAACAAGTAAGGAGAAAAAAAACAGATATTGGTTCATCTAAATAATTAAATATGTATCTACACCAACACACATATATATACTTACAATGTTGATTGTAATTGTGTTGTGTACACTTATAATGTATCTCCTATTTTATCTTTGTTTTAATCCCCTGGACACTATTGACGAGGAGAAATGTACAGTGACCTTAAAAGAAAAAGTTGCAGGAGGGATGGAACAGCATGAATAGATATTTTAAGGAGAGGTAACTATTACTTCTCTCCCTGAAGGAAGCTGTGGGAAGGCTGCATATGCCAGCTCTGGGCAAAAGACACCCAAGGGACCTGACGGTACAAGATGCATCTGTGGCGTACCATGATTGTTCAGTGTCTAAGTTTGCAGAAAGCTGTTGTATTCCTTGCCTGGCTCCACTCCATCCACAATAGTTCTGACAGTCCCTTGTCTACCTTGTTTTTCTCCCCCCATTACTCTTCACTGTATGATGTTTCCCCTCCAAGACAATGTTTGATAAGAAAAGTATTTTAAAAATTACATTACTGTAATACAAAAATGCTCTTAACAAGTTAATAACTAAACAACATCTTAATCTTTTAAGGATGGGTTAGGATCTAAATCTTGTGGCACATCAACACAATTTTCTGACATTATTTTGAGATTAAAAGGGGTATCATAGAATCATAGAATGTTAGGGGTTGGAAGGCACCTAGAAAATCATCTAGTCCAACCCCCTCGTCAGAGCATGATCACCTAGACCAAGTCACCCAGGAACACATCCAGGTGGGTCTTAAGTGTCTCCAGAGATGGAGACTCCACAACTTCCCTGGGCAGACCCTTCCAGTCTCTGTCACCCTCACTGGGAAAAAGTTTTTCCATGTGTTTACCCTAAACCTCTTGTGCTCCAACTTGCTCCTGTTGCCTCTTGTCCTAATTGGATGACATCGAGAAGAGTCTGGCTCCATCCTCCTTACACTCGCCATACAGTAACAACTGTATATGTAAAATCCTACCTTGGTTTAAATCCCTTAAATTCACAACCATTAAAATAGGATCCACTGTCAGAGAATACTATACTGTAGATGTCATGTATAAAAAAAGCAAATGACTTGACAGGCCAGTAAAATTTGCCTTTGGGATGTTGAACTAGATGACCTTTGAAGGTCCCTTCCAACCCAAAACATTCTATGATTTTACGATTCTATTTCAGAGATAAAAATGCTTCATGTGCATGAGCTACCCAGATAATTCTGCAAATCTCAAGACCTGCTCTCACTGTCATGAGATGTGAATTTTTGCACCTGGGTTTAAGCATGTCAATAAGCAAATTAACCTCCAGGAAAGGGCAGCATAGACTAAGGTTGGTGGCATGTGACCTCCCACCCTCCTTCATGGAAACATATAAAATATCCAGACTCCTAAAATATGTTTGGATGCTGCTAACTAGAGCAAGTATTGAACTTTCCTTTGTCAAACAAATATTTGTTTTAGAAATCCATATTTCCTGGACTAGTAACAATAGCACTTTTTGGCTTGATGTGGTCTGGAGTACATCACTTTGTTGCACTGTTGCCTGTGCAACAAAGCTTCTGTGTTAATGTTCACTAAAGCCAGTACCAAATGTCTGAAGATTTTCCTGTAGACTTCTCAATGCTTAAATGACCTTCTGCATGCTCTCATATTTTCATCAGCACCTGAATGAGCACTATCTTGTGGTATTTCAATAAATCCCTCAAATATATAGTGTTTCCTTGGAAAAACATAATATTGGCTGAAAATAAGCTGCACAAATCTATTTAGTCTAATATGCTTCCTTACCTCTGAGGGATCTGGAGGAAAGCAGGCTTATCACAAGTAGTCAACATGGATTCTGTAAGGGCACATCATGCTTGTCTTATCTGATAGCCTTTTATGATGATGTAAGTAGATGGTTTTATGATGATGTAAGCAGATGGAGCACCTCTTGTGCTCCAACTTACTCCTGTTGCACTCCAGGGGGTGCAGGGGGTTATTAGTGAATCAGGACCTGTATTAGATCAGTCAATCTGAGTGTGACTGGACTAACAGAACCAAACTGGACATCACTCAGAATCTAAACCTAGCCGTCTCCAGCCCCTCTGACATCTGAGGACCAGCTGGAATGCAGGAGGGGGGTATTTTCTGCCAAATTATTTTACCCTTTTCACGCAACAAGCACCACGGTGACACATTAGCAATAGTCCCAGCAATCCCTTTAGATAAGAGGCAGGTAAGGTTTTCTTTGATGTGTTTCTTCTGAACTAACAAATCTAGAATTAAGCAATCTAGAGCACTATGATGAAGAAACCCTGAGGATTTGCACATAACCATCAAATCTGTTCTTAGTTTGTTTTCATGATGAAAAAGTAATCTCTTTATTCATGTGAGTTTCACAGCTCCTTTTTGGTAATGTTAATAAATAGCTTGTGTTCGGTTTCAGCTATCAGTAAAATATCCATGTATTAAAAGGGGGAGAAAAAAAAGCAGAATAAGACTTCTTACACCAGTGAACTTAAAATAAACTGTCCTTTCTACCAATTTATAAGGGGGTTTTTTTTGTTAGCACTGTCCCTAACCCCTGTCTGGTTCTGAAAAACTAACAAAAATACATGCAGTAGGAGGAATTCACTAAGCTGACTCTTATGAGTTGATGACATTGCATTTCTAGTTACACAAGCAGAGCTGTTGGTAAAATAAAACACTTTCCCTCTAGCTTTCTCTCTATTTTTAATTAATTGGTTTAACATTCTGAGTACTCAGACTTTCATTCTTCCATCACTGTTTTTCTTCAAGCTTCTCTGGTGCAAAATGCATCTGTTGGGTCTTTTAATTGTACATTTAAGGTTTTGTGGTGAGATATGTCTTTACTTTTGATAATCTGATTTACAACCCATGCTAAGGTTAATTATTTTAGGGTGGTAGGGAGGGCAGTTCTCACTATGTTGCCTTTGTGAGGAGTGAGATCAGATTTCTGTGGATCACTCAGAATAAAGAGAAAAACCTGAGCGATTTGGGTTCAAGCTACCAGATTCCTTAGCATTTATACTTTTGTTGGAGATTTCACCATCTTCAGTACATTGATACAGGTATTTCCAGAAATATGTGTTAAGTGCCTGGGCACTGTTCTGCAGAACAGTGACTAAAAATTCAGAGCTTATTACATAAAGACTGGATGCTGTTCAGCTACTTCTTAAAAAAATAGTCTATCTCCTGCCATTTGGGCTAGGTGGGATAAAAAACACTAAAAAACTGTTAAGGTGCACCTGTGAAGTTCTTTGTAAAAGTACCCAGCATAAAGAGGGTAAGAGGGAAAAATCGAGTAATTTTAAAAGGCACAGCACATTTTATAAACATTTTCCTTGATTTCCAGAAAGATCCTATATTACTGCTGAAAGATCCTATATTATTATTTCTTATATTAACAACACATTCATTTTTGTATACCTTTCCCTTCCCAGCCCCTGTACTTTACATGTCTCCGTGCCTCCTGTGCATAGTTGGTCCTGGTAGTGATTAGTTGTTGGATGGGCTGTATTCTGATTACTGTACTTCTGTACTTCTGATTTTGCAGAAGGGCTGCAGAGGTTCACTCTCCCTTTTTGTCAAAGTTCAAACCACACAGAAATAGTCCAGTGACACAGACTTGCTTTGTCTTAGACCTAATGGTCTGGGACTTCCAGCAACTTTGAATAAGTTTAGTGTGGCAGGGGGCTATATATAGGGAAGAAAACTTTGCTGTGGTTTAATTACAACTGCAAAATCTACAGAGAAATACAGAGAAAAAGACTGCAAGTCCTATATATGCAGAAAAACCTGTTGCTTTTGTTGACCAAACAGGTGAATTACAAAACTCCATTTGTAATGCAATCAATCACAGATAGAAATGAAATTAAAACTATCCACTTTTTAATTATCTTGTTTGTAGGAAGTACTGTTGGATGCTATATGGCTATACCTGAAGATGTGTAAGGAAATGCTTGGGGTAGTTACTGGTGATTTCAAAACAGCTGCTGATAGAGCAATATACCATCTTTTCCTTAAGGCGAAAAAAAATATTATACTCACCATTTTCTCATAACAAATATATTTAAAATACAGTGTTCAGTATAACCACAATCTTTGTGATTACTGTGTAGTTTCTACTTAAGTCTGTAAAATATTGTTTGTGTGCATTGACTATCTATTCCATGAACTCATTAATTAATCTCTGCATTTACTTTCTTTATGAAGACATAAATCTTTAGGAACACTTTGGAGAATCAGTGTTGCATTAGTTCCGCATACACGCAGTTTGACCACATCTTTCATGTTCAGAGACACAAGTTTCCAAAAGAAAACCCAGGACAAAGGTTTACAGCTTAGTTTTGGTTTGTTTGGGTTGGTTTTTTCTTTGGTTGGTTGGGGTTTTGGGTTTTGTTTTTTGTCTATTTTTTTTCTACCTATGTTTTTATTATTTAGAGTATTTGAAGATTTTTCAATCACCACTTCACCATGATAGTTCACGTGTTTTACAGTTTGCTGGTATATTACTGTATTTAAAAGGCTTTTATTCTAAAGCAAAGCACCTAAGTGTTCTACATAGGCATGATGGTTAAGGAGGATATTTTTCTTTAATGAAAACTTGGCAAAAAATCAATACTTTGGGAAGAGTATATAGAAAGAGAAGTGACTAGACATGAAAACAGCTTATGTTATAAACAGAGAACCTACCTTCTAAGCAGGAACTATGAATCTGGAAAAAATGTAAGGGCTCATAGAAAATTAGTGACATAAATATATTTGGGCAATTTTTCACCATAATGCTAATGGCTGGAATTTTTTGCTCCTTCTGATAGTCATGATGAAATCTGTGTAATTCTTCCTGCTCCAAGTAGAATTGCTGTCAAGGATAAACAGAGAAGTGGTGAATCACAGGTAGGCTTTAAAATCAGCTCTATATTCAAGGGAGTTAGTAGCAAATCTATAAATCTTTTTGGCAGTTCCCTGCATAGGGGAATAACTAAAAACCTATCTCCTAGGCAAATAAAGGGTAACTTTTTCATTCACTCCAAAGGACCATAGACTCATTTACTCCAAAGTAAAAGTGTTTCTGGTAGCTTGGAATAAAGGGTAAAATAAGTACATACTTAAAAGCCTACAACAGACAGACTGTTTGTTTGTTTCAAATTAGTAATATTTTACAGTAAATAATGACACAACAGATGAGATCTTCAAAGCAAAACAAATGATGGTTAAATGATATCCTGAATTTTTCCAGTAGTATGAAAGAGAAGCAAATGCTACAAGATAGTAAAGATAGTGGAGACTTTAGAACATTCATCCAGTTATTATTCATTATAGTTTGACACTTACCTCTTTACACCATGTAGCTTTTAGCCAAAGAAAGAAGGCACAGGGGAAGAAGGGGAATGACTCACTAGTAAAGTGTAAACACAAGGGTTCCATATACAGTAATCTATATATTGGCACATTAAATTCTGATCCAACCTGGAAATGGGGCCCTGTAAGCATTGGCAAGGAATAATTTTGAGCACATAATTTAATTAATACTGCTTTCAGTGGCAAAGCTCACCGTTCATGTAAAATGCATTGAGGTCCCATTGCAACTAGGCTAAAGAGCTGCTCTGATGTCTTCTTGCGAAGTTCTTTTAAAGTCAGGTCATCTTTCCAATACAGGTTACCAAGTGATCCACATACACCAGCTCAGATGAAGCTGTCTCAGGACAACTGACAGCTGCCAGAACAAATGCTTACCAAATGACATGGCAAGGCTTCTTGTTTAATATATGTTTGCCAATGAAATCTTAGAGGACAGAGGAACAATTTTTAAGGAAGTGAAGCAGGATACATGGGGCATTGTAAGATCTCTTCTCTTTGGGTTAAAGTGATTCTTGTAACTTGCATGAAGTCTTTTATGACACTTCATGCCCAAGAAATACAATATCCAAATGACCACCTCCTCCTTAAATTGAACACAGCAGCAACAGGATAATGATTTGTAAACAGGTGTGGTAGACAATTTACAATTACAGATAGAAATGGAAAAGGAAATGAAAACCTAATTTATTCCATAAGGTCAGAAAGAAGCTTTTCAACTATCCCAGCAAGAGAAGAGCATAGAAACAAGGAGTGGGACAAGTAGGAACTGTACTCCTTTGCCGTATAACAATTGACCTAGATGTGACTCATGTGACTTATGTGCTGTATTAAGGGATAAGACACTGACCTCTTAAATTAGAGTTAAGGATTCTGTTGCTTCTGGCATGTATTTCACTGGCTATTTTCTGAAAGTAGAGATCAAGTGCAATTCTCCCTTCTTCAACAGACACCCAGAAAAACTAAATTACTATCAATAGACACTGGAATGGCCTGCCCGGGGAGGTGGTGGAGTCGCCATCCCTAGTGGTGTTTAAGGAAAGAATGGATGTGACACTTAGCAACATGGTCTTAATTAGGTGTCGTGGTATTAGGTCTTAGGCTGGACTTGATGACCTCAAAGGTCTATTCCAACCTCAAAAATAATTCTGTGTAATAGCATGGAAACTATACTTTTCTTAAAACAGAAATGGTACTTCTGCTCTTGTTGCATGTCAGTATATATCTTGTTGCAGCACTGATGGCTAAAAGGTATTTATTAACACAGAAAGAAAAAGAACAACACTAAAAAACATTATCAGAAGGAAATGTTAACAGTAAATCCTAAACAATTATGCTGATGTCGGACTGGGGGACTCAGTGTGGACCACCCTGCCCTGAGTCAGGTGCACATGTTCCTCACCCATCCTATGGCAAACTCTACCGCACGAGTCTGCAGATAGACCCAGAACTAGTTTCAGACTGGGATTATTGGAAACACTATGCACACATTGTTTGAGAAATATTTTTTCCAGATCAAATGCTACTTTTGCGATGTCTTTTGTACTTCAGTGGGAGCAGGGAGGAGTCAGATCTACAATACACACCGAACCCCCCAAAACATAAGCACATGATAGCCTGGCTATTCTTTTCTAGTATTTGCCCATGACCAGAATATATGACAATGCAAGAATTGACTAGTTTAGCAAGAAAAATGCAAGGGTGCTTTTATATGCCACTAGGAAGAAATACAGGATATTTTGAAAAATGAGGTCTACTTTTGCACTTACGTCTTAGAAGAAGAAAATTTTTGCCAGAAAATTTATATCATACACTAGTCTGAAGTGTTCTTAACACCACACAGTTCTTTTTACTCTGTTTTAAGAACTGTTTTTGATCCATTGTAGGCTACTCCTCCCTCGTACCCCACATAATATGATACAGTCTAGGGGTGGAAACTTAAAACTTATCTGCTGCTAAAAAAAGTATGATGATTTTGAGGGGAAAACAGAGCTTTTTTTAATTTATTAAACTCACTTATTCCTTTTGTTAAACAACTTAAAATTATAGAGTGGCACATGTAAAATAAATTTAGAAGTGTCATTTATCAAACTTCATTTTGGATCAAGGTTGCCTTCTAGAATATCTAAGATAGACATATCTGTCATAACTAAGAGGTATAAGAGATAACCTTCTAAATACTGAGCAACAAGGTGTGAGAATATGAAATCATTAGATTTTTTTTTACTAATAATCTTGTTCCAATAAGATTTTTAAAAAGGGAAGGGGGAAGGAAGGCTGACAACCCGGCAGCAATTCACACCTTGATTTCATGGCTCATTCACTTCTGTATCCATAGTGTCCACACAAAAGATGCACTACTATATCATATAATGGAGGGGGCAGCTAAAAGATTGGCTTCATTGAACACTGCAGATACATTGACATTTGTAAAAATGTCCAAATCCAAAGGGATAAATTATTCACATCTTTGTTGAAAGATAGCACTACAGGGTTTTGACAGGTTGAAAAAGAAGAATGCAGCTGTAAAGCTCTGGCACATCCAAGGTGCAGGGAATTTGTACAAGCCTACTACATCCTCACTTTTCATGAGAACTGTTCAACTAAAACCCCCTAAATATTCCTTTTAAACTGCAAATAATTCCCATGATAAAGCATGGAAAGATAAAAAAAAATAACCAAAAATACTAAAATGGGTCTTTAAAGAAAGCTTCAAAAAGGTTTTGAGAGAAGAGGATTGCTTGTATTTTTTCATTATTTATTTAAATGCATTCTTAGATGGGAAAGCGAATTATAACTTACAGTTCCTTTCTCTGTGGTTTGACAAATCAACAATTTGTCCATTGTAAAAGTAATGACATGTTTCATTTATTTTCACTTGTTCTATTAATAGAATATTTTTCTCTTAAACTTGCAAGAACAGCTGAAAAGCTTATTTGAGATGGCAGCAATCTGAGCATTATAGAAACATCTGTGATGCTTAATGCTGTTAACAATGAGTGTAATAGCTTTGTTTGTTTCTCGTGGTATCCTTTGAATTCCAAACACTTGAGGATACTCAGTCAAACAGACATTTATGTTATTTTAACCCTGGATCTCTCTTGTCCTGTCCACATTCCCTCTAGTTGGAGATGGGATACATTTCAAAACTAGTTTGCATAGAGAGATGGACAACTGGTAAAAGAATAAAATCCCATTCAATTCTATCCAAGACACAACTTTTCCCCTTTAAGTTCTACACTGTTTTAAATGACTAAGTAATAACCCACTCTTTTACATGTTGATTTGGCATATGGGGCCTGAAAAGACATGGATTAAAGATTGCCAAATGTAATCCCCCATGGTACAGACAGCTATGAACATTTCTTCTGCACACAGCTTCTTCACACCATTAAGAACAGTTCTAGAAATTACTTTCTGTAGATTTAAAATCCCTGAAAGCTTGTTTTTATCTATAGCAAGTACTGTGAGACAAAATTGAAATCTAGTGGAGTTATTTTCAAAATGTGGCCAATTTGTTGTTTGGATTTTTTTTTATTTTTGTTTTGTTTTGTTTTGTGTTTTTTTTAATGTGTGTTAGGTTTTCTTTTTTCTGTAGTTTGTTGTTGTTGTTGTTGGGGAGTTTTTTGTTGGTTTTTGATTGGGGTTTTTTTTTAACTTTTTTTTTACCAGCACAGAGAGGTCATAAATGGCTTCCAGATATGTCCTTTGTCATGGTGGCCTAGTGGTTAGGGATCAGCGCTCTCACTGCCATGGCACCGGTTCGATTCCCAGTCAGGGAAGATTCCTTGTGACTTGGTCTAGGTAATCCTTCTCTGGCAGGGGGGTTGGACTATAGATGATCTTCTAGGTCCCTTACAAACCCTAACATTCTATGATTCTCTTGAGTTCTCCATTCCTTCAGTATCAGTCTTTCAAAGGTTCTTCTAATCCCAGACCCTAATTTCATTTTGGGATTCCCCAAAACTCCACTCTCCTATCTGACCCTCACACCCACCATATTACTTGAAAATTAATCTACCATTCATCTGTGAGCTGCAGAGTCACAAATGAACCTTTAAATTCCAAATCTAACTCTCTTCCAAACTAAACTCTCAACATTCTCTTTGACCTCCTTTTGATGACTGTCAAATAAAGGTCAAAATGGTTACAGCTGCCATATCACAGGTAGTGAGACAGAGGGACTGTCACCAACAGGCTCTATGGCACCTGCTTTTTTTTCCTTTTGAAAAGGGGGTTTCCTTGATATGGGGGGACCCAGAGAGACCATGAAGCGTGGCATAGTCTGTAACTCTTGCAGGTGTGCTCATGGGAGTGATGCAGAGAGGGACATTTCTGGGAAGCCATGGGAGATATAGATGCAGTGAAACTGTAAGTGCTCCCATGTTGCAGGCAGAGAGACAGCTACAGCCTTCTAGTCAAAACACCACCAGCAGTGCTTGTGTGGGGGCTGGTGTGTGGAGTACAGCAGCCTGACGCAAACAGTGACAGTTGTCAGACAGGTCTCTACAATAGTAAGGAAGAGAAAACAAATAGAAATGTAAACAAATACAATATATAGAATTAAAAAAAAAAAAAAAAAAAAAAAAAAAAAAAAGAAAAGTCCATGATATTA
>JAABPQ010014237.1:1636-28634 GCA_033439865.1 Alcedo quadribrachys | reverse complement strand
AGGTGATCCTGCTGTGGCAGGGGGGTTGGACTAGATGATCTTCTAGGTCCCTTCCAGCCCCTAATATCTGTGATTCTCTGATTCTGTGATCCTGCTGTGGCAGGGGGGTTGGACTAGATGATCTTCTAGATCCCTTCCAACCCCTGACATTCTGTGTTTCTGTGAACTTCTAGGTCCCTTCCAGCCACTAATATCTGTGATTCTGTGATTCTGTGATTCTGTGATTCTGTGATTCTGTGATTCTGTGATTCTGTGATTCTGTGAACAGACCTTCGGTGTGTCCAATCCATTAATTGCTAATTTTAACTTCATCACTTCCTTGTTGCCTTTTGCTTCCAATCTTCTGTATAGATCAGATGGTGAGTTCGCCACAGCCCAGATTTGTGCTTTACATTTCTATGGAGGGCTCAGCAAGACAAATCTCAGCTCATGGTAGGCCTCTCGTAACTGTAGTAACACTAATCTAGTAACACTAGTGCAAACATACAATGTGACATTCATGACTGTAAACTCTTCTTAGGGAAAACCACTGTGTTAATACTTCTAAGATATTTATCACAGAACTGAACTTTCTCACTGGAAAACCTATCACATTTGACCTATGTAAAAGAAAGTGATGTTCAGGACTTCTTCAACATGGACATCTTCATCTGCAGTAATTGCCTAGACTTCCTCAGAGTGGGCATTACAGGAACAAACACTTCTGGGCAGAACTCATCCTAAACAAACATCTGTGGCAGATGTGAGACATGGTCTCACTATGATTATTTTCTCCTATTAATTAAAAAGAAAGCCAGAATAGTAGTGCAGAAGCACATATATGCATTACAGATTACAATCCTGCAGTGATCGTGTTGCGATATTGGGAGGCACAAGGTAGAATACTTTTCTAGAGCATTTCAAGTGTTTTGTTTCAAGTGTTTTGTTTATTTCAGGTGTTCTAAGCACAAAACTTGAAACAAGGAATTACAAGGAAAGTTCTTCTCATCAAACATAGCAAAATGAACATAATAGTTATTTCCGTTCCACAAAAGAAATAGCAACTTCTCACTTCTGATTTTAGAATATACACTGATCTAGAGTTTCAGCTGGAAAGAGAAGAATGAGAGCTTAAGTCTTGCATTTTCCTTAATCTTATTTAATTTTAATTTTATTTAAACTTTAATCACCACCATCCTTTTTGCCAGATTTCTTGTGCTTGACCTGAAACTAACCTTTAGACAAATGTAAAAGAAAAGAGAGCTCTGAAATAGTATCTGTATGTTCTTTTGTCTTGGGAGATGTAAATTAAGACACTGGGTAAAAACAGCACTTTGTGTCATGAAATGTAATTGTGGGACAATGACAGGGTCAAGATTTATGAAGCTATCAGGACTGGAGTGGGCAGAGTGCCAGCTTACACCTGCAGCATTATTTTTGCTGCTTTCCAGACAAGTAACTGTGGATTAAGGAACACTGTTTTCTGAGATGACATTGTTTAACAGAGCAGCAGGCATCCCTCTGAGATAGGCAGGAAATGCATAGACTTGGGAAGAAACAGTGAAAATAAAGGACACAGGAACTGCATATTTGAATACTATAGAATTTTTATAGTTTATATAGAAATTATATTTGAATAAGAGCAAAGATGACTATATAAATAAGAAATAATATGAGGAAATCAACAAAAAAAACCTATTTAGAGATGAACAAAAGTGAAAGGGGAATTATGATAAGGAAGTTAAACAAAAGAAGTAAAGGATTTTTGTGCAGTCACATATCACAATAATAGTTTGGTTTTAACCCAGGGGGCTAACACAGAAAAGTAAAATGTGTTTTTACTGTTATCTAGTGTTGTTTGTTAAAAAAATCCAAACCAAACAAAATAACAAATAAATAAAAGTGTCAACATATATAAATATCTGCCTTAGTGCACAGGTTTTTAACCTTTTCTGTTTAAGACACATGAATCCATGTCTGTCCTTCTACCTCATCGAGCACTGTGGCAAAGAGCTCACAAACACAAAGTGCTGGCTACTCAACTAGAATTAAGTAACACAATTATTTCAAAGTCTGTGGGATGTTATCAAGACTTGGTACTGCCTCCTTGTTATTTCCTATTTTTGACTACTGAATCTTAGACCAAAACATTTTTGTCTTGTGGTATCTCTATCTCCACCCATAAGTTCTCCTAAGGATTCAATATACTTTTAGTTCTCTCTGTCTGGGCCAGTATTTTTTTGTTATGTGTTTAACTTGGCTTCCACATAATAATGTTAGCATTCATTAGAATAATCTTCTACACTCTCAACCATTTGAGTGCATATTTTGAATAAAATCTAAACAGTATGACAGATAGCACAGAAACGGTCATTAAAATGTTTCAGTTTGGAATAAAATGATTTATTTAATGCATTAGTTCCTTCTGGCAAGGATGAAGTTTCTGTTGGCATGCAAAAAATTCAGCATGCCAGTCTTGGCATTATATTTCTCATTAGAAGCTTCCACTGCAGTAAAGTGTACTACAGCTAAATAATTGGAAGAAAATAATCTCATTATTTATGTTTTTAAAAAGTCAGAGACTTACCACTGCATAAGACCCAGAAAAAAGATTTAGTGGGGACCTATATGTTTAGACTCCAAGATAAATAGAAGAATGTACCTAAACTCATGGAATTGTATTACTGCTATACATTATCGTTGCTGACAGCACAAAACAGATTATAGGTATGGAAATAATATTATATGAAAAGCCTAACTATTTACCACCTCTGTGTATGAACTTCTACCTTTTTCCTGTTTGTTTATATCTAAATTTGAAAGAAATACAAGAGCATTTTATATCTAATTTGGACGGATCATATTACAATTCATTCCTCCTCTTAGGGTACTTCTTAACAGTGCATACAGAATTAAGAAAAAAAATGGGCAAGGACTTAATCGGAATACCAAAAGAGTTTGGTTACACGGTATGTAGAAAACACTTCAGCTACATTATTTGCACAAGTTCTGTAGGGAGTTGTGAAATAGAGGTCTTAAATTCAGTGTGTCTGGCCTATTTCCACCTGGATTCAGTTCAAAACCATTGCCTGTAGCTTGCTGAATACAGAGTGGGAAATAAGTTAATATAATAAGAACTAATGGCAAATGATTCCAAATCACATTTTTCAGCTGGTATGGTTTTTAACCTGGAGCAACACCATATTGAAAAATTCTGTGAACTGTGCATAAAAGTTGTGTTGTAAACTAAACATATTTGCAGTTCTATGGAATCAACAAGATTTTTCTCCAGCTTTTCTACAGTTACTGGGCTACCCACTCATGTTACATAATCTCATTCTGTTCTTTTTCTTCCTGCTACCAGTCAGTGTCAAAGCTGGTCAGCTGCTATAATCTATGGTTTAGCACTGACCCAATTTCAAAACATTTATAAAGGCCTGATATAGACTTAAAGGCTGTGTGCTGCATAGATAAGAAAGTATCTCTGAAATTAACCTAATGCATGTTCTGACTTGAAGTGTGTATTTTGGTTCTAGGCCTTAGATGGAGTTGTGTAACTTTCTTATTCTCTACTCAAATGAGTGCTTATTCAAGTGCTCATAGAGATATTACCCTCCTCTACAAAGCACTGATCACATTTCTCAATTTTTTTGAGTAAACTCTGACAATTTCTAGAGCTTTGGGATGTGAATGAGAAATTTACTGTCAGAACCGTCATCTAGTATATGTAACCTGAACACTGCTATTGGTGTCATTTTAAGATAGGAACCCTAGTGACCATATGTCCTGGTTTGAGTGAAAACCGAACAAATTCTGTTCAGTGATACTTTTCAGCTCAGGTTTTCTAACTAACTGCACTTTCTCAAGTAACAGAATGTTTTGCAGACAGCGTCTGCTTCTAACGGTGATAACACTTCGTGTTTAGAGTTACTACCAAGGATGGAATGCAGACTAAGACCACTGCTAGAACTTGCGTATCGCGCTGAGGGGTGCAGATAGTGAAAGACTGCACCTGCAGGGAGGAGTGACCCAAAAATGACCAACAAGTTATTCTGTCCCATATATGTCATATCCAGTATATAAAGCTCGGGGGTCCAGAGGGTCTCTCTTTTGCTCTCTGGGTCAGGATCTCGAACTCTGGGTTGGGATCTCGCTCTCAATCTCCTGGGCTCTCATTCTTCTCTCTGAGGGGTTCTTCCCCTCAGAGCACTAAGAAGGCCCCTGTCCATATTGCCTTCAATCCTGATCGGTGTGTTCCTGAAACCTGGTGCCAGAATCCAGCTCCTGAACACAACACCAATCTGCTGCAGGGCCCAGTCTGGGGCTCTCCCTGTTCCAACTCCATAGCATCAGTGACAGTGACATAATTACCATCAGGGTGGTTGGGTTCAGTACTGGTTTTGTACATATTTTTATATATTTTATTAATATATTCATTTTCATTAAATTATTCTAGTTTCCTTTTCTAATCATTGAGTCTCTCTCCCTTTCCTTTTCTCTTCCCTTTTGGGGAGGGAGGGGGGTTAAAAGAGAGTGTCTGTTACCAGTCTGGGCTGCCCTGACCCTAAACTGTGACACCATATAACACTGGAAGTGTTGAAAGTTGTGTTGATTTCGTGATGTTGGGAAATTTAAATTTACAAGTTATAGGAAAATCATGTTAGAAAACAAGAGGTCCAAAATAAGTTTCCAGTGTATCGTAACTTGAACTTAGTATAAAAAAACCCCAATAATCTAATTATTGTCTGGTTTTAGTATTTCTAGTCAATGCATTTTGAACAGGACATATCTTTTATGCTTGTGAGAATTTTGTGCACACCCTCTATCCCAGTAAAAGTGTTTATAGAATCACTGGATGATAGAATGGTTGGGGCTGCAAGATACCCTAATGATCACCTAGTTCCAACCCCCCTGCCATGGGCAGGGAAATCTCCCACTAGAACAGGTTGCTCAAAGCCCCATCCAACCAGTCTTGAACACATTCTGAGGCATCCAGTGTGTTTTACAACTGCCATGGTTGTAGTGCCTCATCAATCTCAGAGTGAAGAACTTCCTAATTTCCAACCTGATTCTACCCTCTTACAGCTTGAAGCTATTACATCCTATAACAACAAGCCCTTCTAAAAAGTCCCTCCCCATGTTTCTTGTAGGCCCCTTTCAGATACTGGTAGACTGCAGTCAACTCTTCCCAGAGCCTTTTCTTCTCCAAGTTAAACAACCTCAACTCCCTCAGATTGTCCTCATGGGAGAGTTGTTCCAGACCTCAAATCATCTTTTTGACCCTCCTCTGGGCCCACTCCAATAGATCCATGTCCTTCTTGTGTTGGAGACTCCCAACTCAAGGGACATGTACATCTACATATAATGGTAGTATAAAGAGAAGATTTAATTTTTGTCTTTCACAAGAAATACAACAGTGACAAATACATTCCTGGGATAGTGCCATTCAAATCAAATTAACTTTGCCTGGATAGTTTTATGACATTATTCACTTTAGCCAGCTGACCAAGCTAGTGGCTTGTTTCAGTACATTTTCATTTTTGTGGAAGATATGTATATGTAGAGAATTTTTGTTATAACGAACCATATAAACATTGGTAACAATTTCTGTTAGTAGATTTCAGCATGCAAAGGGAAATCTTATATCCATGTAGAAAATTGGCAGAAAGAAATAAGGAAAGGGGAAGAAATAGAGAAAGAGGAGATTTCCTGAACAAGTGTCAAAGTTAGGAACAGAAAAACAGATTGAAAAGAGAAAAATAGTACTTCCTTAGGTACAGAAGTTTATTATAGCTTTACGTTGAATGCATTATTTTTTTTCCAGCTACTCCATCACAAAAAAACCCAAGCCAACAACTTACTGGAAGGAATTTGATCAAGGAGAAGAAAATGTCAACATTACTGCGTAATGGCCCTGGTTAGGGATAAACTTTTATCTGTCCTAGGTACAGTGCTCTGTGTCTTCATAAGGAGAAGAATTTTTACTTTTACTTCCAGTAAAGGCAGATTCAATATAAATTTAGGTACATATTTGGACCTGAGAGTTTGTTTTTTTAGGTGTGTGTTCTGAATGAGACATGTATTTATTTTGGTATCCACTGATTTGCCAGTGAATTACACTGGCAAGTGGAAGCTTCCACACAGTAAAATCCATTGTGTATGTTTTTCTAGGACAGTGTCTAAAAGAAGATGGGACACTTCTGAGAACCTAAATTAGACAATTTCTTTGTTTTGTGATGTTCACTTTTTTCAAGTGTTTCAGAATGACCAAGTTTCTAGGAAAACCTAATTCTCCCATGTTAGTCTATCACAATCTGCCTAAGACTTTTAGATCATACAGCAACATGCCTAGAAATTAAATGCAGAGATAAAGCTTTATTTCCAATTATAGGCATGTTTTTCATTTTCCCACTAAATAAACATCATCCGTTTCATTAACTGGTTCACTACTGTCTTTGAAATCTAGTACAAACTACTAAGTAAATGTCCCAAATATAAATGGAAATGTAGTGAAGTTTTAACATTCAGAGATATTTGCTTATTGTATGTGCAAAATTTTGTCTCAGAAAAGTACCATTCTCAATAATGTACTTGAAAAATATTATATTCCTAGTATTTGACCCATCATACTTCTCTCTAGTAGCCTGCAAGAACCAAAGTTTATAGGAGAATTTAGACTATTACTTTCTATGGCTTTTTTTCTGTCTGCCACATTAGGTATTTATATACATGAGGCAGGGCCACTGTTTACAATAATCTATTTACAAAACATGCCCTCAAAGTATTTGCACAAGTTTAATGTTCAGGTTTTAGGAAACCATTCTGCATCTCTGGTTTCCACCTCAATTTATGCTTCAGTGAACAAGCTGGAAGATCAAGAGGTCAAATTAATTCCTGAAATAATTCCATTTACTGAAGTTGACTTGGGAAATAGCAAGACATCTATGAAAAAACTCATAAACAAATTTTATGAAAAAGAGCCATGGATTTTTTTTTTTTAAATGTTGTCTGACAAGTTAAGTCTCACAAAATACAAAAAAATATCCTACAAAATTATTCCCCTTTGACTGTACCTGGTGGTGTGAACAAATGTTTTCATTCATTGTTCCGGTTAGACAACAGCAACACTGCTGACTAAAACACAAATCCTCTCAATCCTCTCTATGCTCTCTACTTACTTTGCTTACCACAACTGATAAGAAAGCTGGTCTGTTGATGCATCTCCTTGAGATTTTTAGAAGTTGCTGTCACCATGGTATACATACTCATGCACTTTGCCACACCCACTGTCCAATACATGCTCTTCTTTTGTTTGTGGCTTTAGCATAATTTTAGCATCTTATTATTTACATCGGACTCCATAAACAATCAGGAACAAATGACTTGTCTTCTAGAAACTAGCAATGGTCTCTGGCTCTTGTGATCCAGTTGATACTGTCAGCAAGCACTGTGCTAAATTTTAATTTTTCAGATAAGTATTTCCTAATTTGCAGCAATATTCCAACTGTGGAACTAAGAGCAACTGGTAGACTTTGAACAGGAAATTTGCTAGGTGACTTCACAAAAGCATTTATCTTGGCACTGTAATTTTGAAAGAAGTTTTGAATGCCTGAAGTTGTAAAATAATCTCTGAAAAGCAACATACCCTGACAATTCATGCAGTTTTTTATCTCACCTAGTTATAAAATGATAATTTCTTTGCTTTTAAAGCATGTGATGCATATCCATATGAAGTATATTATTTCTATTTCTATTACACATAGAGTTAACCCAGAATATGTGTTCTGTTGTTCTTTTGTTGTATTCAGTATAGATGTTATGTAACATCTTTTACACTGTACTCTCTCCTTATTTATGAATGCTGCAGAAGTCTTTAAATTGATCACTGCAATCAAAGATCACCAAGGTGTAAGGATTTACTGCTGAACCTCACATAAAAAAAATAATAGACTATGCTTCCATCAATGTGGTTATCAAGATGCCAGATAACTTGGATAACTTTATTCCCCTACATACAATGTTATATTGAAGTATGGTTACCTGTCATAAACCCTATCAGCTCTTGTTGATATCCACTTAAACTGTAACAGTTTTAAATCAATGACCATCTTTATGTTTTGCTTTTTTTTAGAATGCATAGCTCCAGGATGTATGACTGATAAATGAGGCTTGTGCACGTTACCACAAGGCAAAAATCAAAAGGTTGAAGGGAAAGTTAAGCCACTATTTTTTTTTAAGTACTATATGAGAAAATATGGCATAATAATTGCCTGTAATAAATATTTGGTTGGGTTTTTATTTGTATTTTAAAAATCATAAGCTTACACAGTCCTTGTAGGACAGAAGGAAGTGGGTAATTAGATAACAGCATAGGTATGCCAAGGGTAATGATATATAATGATCTACTGTGTTTGTACTTTGAGCTGAACTTCTGGCAATGGTTACTACTGAGCTAACCTTAGTAACAACTACAGAGGTATCTTTGCTGCCTGGAGGTATTTCATCAGGAGTCAATGGACCTCATTATCTCTGCAGGTAATCCCACATATACATCCCACTTACTCTCTTTTCCCCTCTGTTATTTTTAACTTTTGTATGTCTCCTACTATGGCTGACAAAAAGGTTTTGAAGATATAATGGATATACACTCACTATGCTCCCGGAGATAAGAAAATAGTATATATCTATTCTACACAGTAGAATTCAGGTTTAAAATATATGGTTAGTTTATGGAAAAGCTGAGATCGACTAACTATAAGTTTATTTATTCCAGGGTTTCTGTTTTGCAGTGAGCATTTTAGAGAAGATAAATAAAAAGAGTTGAAGACAATAAATTGTCAAAAAAACATGTAAAATTTTTACTTGTAAAAAATTTACTGGTAGTTCTTCTGGCCAAGTCAATCTCCAAAACCAACCAACCAACTTTTTCTGCAATACAGACAGCTTTTTAAAAAAAAGATATATTTGTTTAGAAAATAGATTTCTCACAAAGGTGGCATCCCTGATTAGAGAAATCATTGTTATGGCTACACAAAAGGAAATGGAATTATAAAAATTAAAAATCTAGATTCTTATCTGGACAAAATTGTGTTTTACATTTATAACATTCCGAGCTGGCAAAGTTAAGAAAATGGCTTTTACTGAAATTCTATAAGTCATAGAATTGCAGAAACATTTTTGGTTGGGAGACCTTTAATGTCAAGTCAACCATTAACCTAACACTACCAAGCCCACCTCCTTTGACAGCCTGTTCCAGTGTTTTATAAACCTTTTGGTGAATGCATTTTTCCTAATAACCAATCTAGACTTCCCTTGGTGCAACTTGAGGATGTTTCCTCTTGTTACTTGGAAGAACAGACCAACACCCACCTGGCTACAACCTCCTTTTAGGTAGTTGTAGGGGGACATAAGGTCTCCCCTCAGCCTCCTCTTCTCCAGGCAAAACAACCCTAGTTCCCTCAGCCACTCCTTAGAATACTTGTTCTCTAAACACTTCACCAGCTTTGTTGCCCTTCTTTGGACATGCTCCAGCACCTCAATATCTGTCTTGTAAGGGGGGACCCAAACCCATAGTATTGAAGTGCAGCCTCACCAGTGCCAAGTATGGTGGAACAATTACTTCCCTAGTCCTGTTGGTCACACTATTTCATCTACAAGCCAGGATGTTATGAACCCTTTCAGTCACCTGGGCACACTGCCAGCTCATACTCAGCCACCAGCTAGATTTAAGTCTATTCACTACAAACCTCTGGGCCTGGCCATCTAGCTACTATTTTATCCAAAGAAGCATATGGACTTCCATGCTATGAGTAGCCAGTTTCACAGGGTTTTGTATTTCATTCATTTTTGTGTAACAGACAAGATATTTTACCTGTTTAAGCTCATATGCTAAGCACAATTACTTACACAATATATAAGTAGGTGGAGGTAAAACTAATTTGTCTCCTACATACCCCCTCCAAATCAGCTGGTATAAACCAGGTCAGAAACTGGTGTGTTGCCTAAGCACTTCTCTGGCCTGGCCAATGTGTCTTGTGCTCTGCGAGACAAACAATCAGCTTTGCTGAAAGTTTATTCCTTTAAACGTAGGACAGTGCTGACTCACTATCCAGATCACGGGAATGGGACGATGGTCTGAGACATCAATAGACCCTCTTTAACTAACTTGCCTCCTAGGTATGACCAAGTTAATGGATTTAGATCTATTTTGAGCATATTGTTTTAGCCAAACACCTTTAAGTCACAGGAAGGCAAAATCCTGGTGCCCTAAAATTCCTGTATGAGCGTCAGACATAGCAATGACATGTCAAGTCACTTACAAATAAGATTATGTCAGAGTTGTTTCTTTAACAACTATGAACAAAAGCAGTGTTCTGTGAAAGTAGAGAAGGTAAAGCTGATTTACAGATAACAAGGGTAAAATAACATATCAGGCCTGTACTATGGTGCTCTATACACACAACTTACATCACCCATAAAAGTCCGATATGTGTCATTTTTTAGAATTTGCCATTGTTTACTTTGCGCCATTGTTACAAATTTGGAAGCATTTCATTAAAGTTGAAACATAAAAACTTCAACATGTCATAATGAATATATAGTACTAAAAACAAAATAATGAAATATGCAGAAAATAGTTCAAAATCACTGAAATGTTTCCCATAGACTTTGTTGAAGTCAGACTAAAACAGCATTTTGAAAGTAATTTTCTTCCTCTAGGAAGCTTTTATTAAGACAAGTTATTTCAGTTGTGTCACAGTTTAGGGTGAGGACAATCCCCAGACTGACAACAGACGCTCTCTTTTAACCCCCCTCCCTCCCCAAAGCAGAGAGAAAAGAAATAAGGGAAAGAGACTTAGTGATTAGAAAAAGGAACTAGAACAATTTAACTAAAAATGAAAATTAAATATATGCAAATATGTACAAAGCCAGTACCGAACCAAGCCCCACCCCCTGATGGTAATTACGTCACCCTCACGGATGCTGTGAAGGAGCTGGACTCTGGCACCGGGTCTTGGGAGCAAAAAGAAACAAGACAAGAACTAAAGCAAAAAAAAAGAGAGACCAGAAGCGAAAAGGGACGAACATCCAGACCCCCGAGCTTTATATACTGGATATGACGTGTATGGGATGAAATACCCCGTTGGTCAGTTTGGGTCACCTGTCCCGTCTGCTCCTCCCCGCAGGTGCGGTCTTTCACATTTATGCACCCCTCAGTGCAATGCATAAATTCTAGCAATGCCCTTGGTTTGCATCCCATCCCTGGTAGTAACTCTAAACATGAGTTGTTATCACTGCTAGAAGCGGACACTGTCTGCAAAACATGCTGCTAACTCCAGAAAGCACATCTAGTTAAAAAACCTGAGCTGAAACGTAAAATCACAGAACAGAATTTGCCTGGTTTTTACCCAAACCAGGACAAGTGCTCTGTCACAGAATCACAGAATATTGAGGATCAGAAGGGATCTTGAAGATCATCTAGTCCAACCCCCCTGCCACAGCAGGATCACCTAGACTAAGTCACCTAGGAACAGATCCAGGCGAGTCTGGAATGTCTCCAGAGATGGAGACACCACAACCTCCCTGGGCAGCCCATTCCAGGCTCTGTTACCTTCACTGGGAAAAAGTTTTTCTTGTGTTGACCTTAAACCTCTTGTGCTCCAACTTGCACCCATTGCCTCTCGTCCTGTCATCAGATGACATTGGGAAGAGTCTGGCTCCATCCTCTCTACACTCACCCTTAACATATTGATAGATATTGATGAGGGCCCCCCTCAGTCTCCTCTTCTCCAGGCTAAAGAGCCCCAGCTCTCTCAGCCTCTCCTCATAAGGGAGATGCTCCACTCCCTAAATTATCTTGGTGGCCCTGTGTTGGACTCTCTCTAGTAAATCTCTATCTTTCCTGAATTGGGGTGCCCAAAATTTGACACAGTATTCCAGATGGGGTCTCACCATTGCAGAGTAGATGGGGGGGAGAACCTCCCTTGACCGGCTGGCCACACTTCTCCTAATGCATTGGCCAATGCAAGGGCACATTGTTGTCTCATGGTCATCTTCTTGTCCACCAGGACTCCTAGTCTTTTACCCCAAACTGACCAACAAGGTATTACATCCCATACACGTCATATCCAGTATATAAGCTCGGGGATCCAGAGACTCGCTCCCTTTTGTTCCCTTTTTGCTTCCGGTCTCTCTTTTTTTGCTTTGGGTATCATGTTGTTTCTCTTCACTCCTGAAACCCGGTGCCAGAGTCCAGCTCCTCCACAGCATCCGTGAGGGTGACGTAATTACCATCAGGGGGTGGGGGTTGGTTCAGTACTGGCTTTGTACATATTTGCATATATTTAATTTTCATTATAGTTAAATTGTTCTAGTTCCTTTTTCTAATCACTAAGTCTCTTTCCCTTATTTCTTTTCTCTCTGCTTTGGGGAGGGAGGGGGGTTAAAAGAGAGCATCTGTTATCGGTCTGGGCATTGCCCTGACCCTAAACCGTGACAGCACTGGAATGGGCTGCCCAGCGAGGTTGTTGAGTTTCTTTCTCTGGAGACATTTTAAACCCTCCTGCGTGCATTCTTGTGTGACCTCCTCTAAGTGATCCTGCTTTGGCAGGGGTGACTAGATTAACTTTCTGGTTCCCTTCCAATCCCTAACATTCTATAATTCTATTAATGCATTAATCAAAAGATTTTGAAAATTATACTTTGAAAGAACCAATGCAACTTTTAGGGAAGGAAAGAAAATGCAGGGTCATAATGAGAACTGTTGAAGTTTGTGAATTGATGAAAATGACATTGTTAGTGCAAGTGATATTAAATAACATTATTCATATCAATGCCTTCTTCCTAAGTGGGAAGCACACCTAGAATATAAATTTGATGAGAATCAATTTTGCAGTTCTTAAGTTGAAAAATTCTGGGCACAAGGAGATTCAAATCCTGCATTAGGTTTTTCAGTACTACCGTAATACAATAATGGCAGATAACATACTATTTCAGTAGTCTGTATAAGTGCATATAACGGAATTCTTTTTTTTTTTTTTTTTTCGGGGTATAATATTCCACAAATAGGCACAAAAATAAAAACAATCACAAGCCTGTAGTTGTAGAAGGTTGTCCAATCTTTCTTTCCTTCACTGGATCCTACAACATCAGTAGTATCTTTATTCATATTTCAGGTGATTCAGCAGTAGGTATTAAGAAATTAATAACCTCATGCCTACACAATCAGGCAGAATCTCTGTCCTTTTTCCAGGATACCCATCCCTGTTCCCAATGTCTGTGGAGCACATTCTTACCTTTCAACTTGACCAGCATGTTGTGACTCAGCCATACTGGTCTCTTCCATTTCCTACTTGATTTCCTACACTTGGGAATTGAGAGCTCTTGTGTTCTATGAAAAGTGTAGATCTTTAAAGATCTACCAGCTTTGCTCCACTCCCTTGTCCCTGAGGATCATTTCCCAGGGTGTCCTGTTAATTAACTCCTTGAAGAGCTGGAAGTTTACTTTTCTGAAATTCAGGGTCCTGACTATATTTCTTGACTGTTTTGTGACCCTTAGTAATGCAAATTCTACCAGTGCATGGTCACTGCTTGCAACAGTTCCTTTGAAAACACTGTCCAACCTTACTAAAAATCTTGGTTGGACATTACCACTGTCCATTGTTCTCCCATGCCACTGGTTTACAATTGATTTCTTCAGATTTTCTTCAATCTGTCAACTGAGAATTCCAGCAATCAAAAAAATGTTTCTGATTCTGACACAGGACTGCTACATGAGTAATTGTTCTTTTAAGTAATGGATGTCCTGTTTCTCACAGGAGAAGATTCACTGCCAGAACATATCTCTTGTGACTCCTGGTATGGCATATGCTATTGTCAATCTGTCCAACACAAGGGTAGTTGGTGGTACAGTAAAGGGCTTTCATTTGAAGAAAGGTCAAAAACATGAGAAAAGTGAGACTCAGTTTCTCAGAAAAGGCCAATTTTTGGCAAAGTGTTGCTGGAGATTATGGATAAAAAGGGAAGCACTTTGACTATGCTTCATCAGCTGTACTATCTGCTCTTGAATGTGTCTAACACTGGGATGGAGTGGTGTTAATGTATGGGATTATTTTTTTTACTATGAAAGCATTTAACACAGAGCATGCAGAACACGAGTTTCATCCTGAATGTGTTTTAACATTTTATGTCTTTAAATGCCTCAACTGAAGGTAACAACACTGCTTATCCTTCTCCAGGACAAGGTAGGTTGACCACCCACATGCAGATCTCTGAGCTAGTTAAAATCCCAGGTCAGACAGATGCATCAACATCTTTAATTCATGGAGTGACTGTGGATTCTCTGCCTGCCTTCTGCAGCATATACACTAACGCCTGGCTTAGTAGAGTTGCTGTTATCTCTAACCACAGAATGCAGAAACACTATGAACTTGAAAAATACTATGAGGTTATGGCTACAGCCAGGGTGTAACAGACTCAGTGAATAGGTTGCAAAACTTATATTACAGAATAATTTGTTGGTAATTATCAGTACTGCTTAATCTCTACTAGTCTCAGGTCTGAGGCAGACCCACATGCTGCCAGACAAAGTGTTTGTTTTCCATGTATCCCACCAGAGCCACCAGTACAAAATAGCAGAGGCTGTGTCTATGGCTAATAACTAAGAGCATACCATGAACCCCATCCTGGCATATTCAGATTGCTTATTGGGAATGGTACTTCTCCCATTGTAATTTCTGAATAATGTTTGGGATTTGAGTTCGTTTTGGCTGTTTGTTTTTTTCTTGGTTTGTTTTTGTTTTTTTTTTTACATGGACCAAAACTGTGTTAGGGATCACAGGGCAGTACACGGAAGAGTCCGAGCAAACCCTCCTCTCATCCACCCTGGGTCTGTAGGGTCTTCTCCCTAACTCTCTTGCTTACTTTGACAAAATAGGTAGCGAAGTAAAATTCACCATCACAGGGAAGAACAAGGTAGGAGACAGCATGCAGACTGTCATGAGAGAGGCACTGTGTCACAGTTTAGGGTCAGGACAGCCCCCAGACCAATAACAGACACTCTCTTTTAACTCCTCTCCCTCCCCAATGGGGAAGAGAAAAGGAATAAGGGAGATAGACAAAGTAATTAGAAAAGGAAACTAGGACAATTTTAATGAAAATAATAAAAATAATAATGAGTATATACAAATATATACAAAACCAGTACTGAAGCCAACTGATGTTAATTACATCACAGTCACTGATGCTGTGGAGTTGGCACAGGGAGAGTCTCAGACAGGGCCCTGCATCAGACAGGAGCTGTGTTCAGGAGCTGGATTCTGGCACCAGGTTCAGGAACACACTCATCAGGATTGAAGGCAGTATGGATAGAGTCCTCCTTGGTGCTCTGAGGGGAAGAATCCCTCAAGAGAGCAAGAATGCCAATGAACAACATCCTGAAATGAGAGCCTAGCTGTGCCTAGCTGGACCTAGCCTAACCAGCTATAGACCTTCTGGATCCCAGAACTTTATTATACTGGATATGACAGTTTGGGGTCACCTGTCCTGTCCGCTCCTCCCCGCAGGTGCGGTCTTTCACTATCTGCACCCACAGTGTGATACACAAGTTCTAGCAGTGGCCTTGGTCTGCATTCCAATGCTTGGTAGTAACTCTAAACCTAAGGTGTTATCACTTCTGGAAGCAGGTACTGTCTGCAAAACATGTTGCTATCTTCAGAGAGCACTGCTAATTAGAAAACCTGAGCTGAAAAATAATATCACTGAACAGAATTTGTTCAATTCTCACTCAAACCAAGACACACTGAAATGCACAGGTTGCAACACATATAACTTCCTCCAGCCTTCAGACGAGTTCCACTCATCATTTTAGAGGCAAAAACTATCTCACGGGAGCTTTGATCATCCATAATGGATTCTTCCTGATTTGCTGTCAACCTGAAAATTAAAATGGCTGCATGTGTTGCAGCAAGGACAGATTAATAATTTCTTCCGACTAATGAAGACATCATCAATAGTATAAATCAAACTGGTATGATATCATTATCCCCTGATATTTTCCTTAAAAAACAAAATACCTTTGTCCACAAAAGCAAAGGCCAGAAATCAAATTTCAGTACATTTATTTTACTAGCAACAAAACTAAATTTGTTTGATTTCCTTTGAAAACACAGGCTTGGACATACATTAAATCAACAGACTTTGCACATTCTATGATAAGATAAAGGTATAACATGATGAGATAAAACAGAGATTAATTTATGAATGCCAAGTTATTCCAATATTTAAACTAATTACATGGTTAAAAAGTGTTTGCCTCCTTTTATCTTCTACTAACTACATACCAGAGAAGAGATCAAGAAACACAGCTGGGTATTTATTAATTCTATTTTTCCCTCTACAATTAAACTTTAGTCAGTTTCACAGAGCATTTGCGTTCTGTCCTATGCAGTTGCCATTGTTAGAGCAGTCACTAAAGAAAGAAAACAAATATTAACATTACCTGTAGCAGCATTTGGGGGAAAATTTATTCTTCTCTAGAAGAGAAATACTTTGTAGCAAAAGAAGCAAAGGATTATATGCAGTAGGCAATATTAAAAAAAATAGTTATAATTTATGTTTCTTCATTTTTTTTTCTTTTGAAAGGAACCTCTGTGAAATTTTATTGAAATATTTGAGCTAGTAAGGATAGTCTTTAGAAAAATCAACTATCAGAATTCCTTAACATTAGCCCTCAACTGGGATTCATCATAAATTGCCCTTTAAAACGGAGAAGATGTTTTATAATGAAAACCAAGCAGCACAAGTTGCACATTTAAAAATCCAAATGTTTGTTAAAAGATCCAACCTTTTTCTTCTCAAAAAAAAAAAAAAAAAAAAAAAAAAGGGATTACTAGAAATGGAAAAAGCCCACAGTTTCCTCACCCCTGCAGACAAATGCCCATTGTCAGTGGTTGCACACTCTTTGCCTTGGTCTGGGTTGTGGGATCTGTCTGTCTTTCCTGAAGCAGAAATGCTATCCAGAAAGGAAGGATCTGTAATCATGCTGCTGCAAAATATTAGTATCTGCCAGGCCATGAGAAGTTATGGATGCCTTGGACAACAAATTAGATCAATTTGTCATCTGGGGTGAACACATGGAAGAACATACAGAGAGCAGTGAGCAACAACTAGTCTCCTAAGGGTTTTAGGAAGGAGACTAATTAGTAACACAGAGTTCTCATCACTGACAGTACTACAGTTTGAAGAACTTTTACCTTTAATGAAATTTAAAATCTCCAAACAAATAAGAATGCCCAGCTAACAAGACAGCTATCTATATGGACCAGGAGATACAGGAAATAGAGCCTCAAACCTTGGCCAGCTGCCCTCAATCCTTTGTTTTAGGCACTCTACAACAACAGAAGGTCAAGTACCTTTTCACTTGTGATATGGAGAAATTTAGTAAAGAACAAGGTCCAGAGCACAGATTCCAAGGGCAGCAGTTTAGGCAAAAGCTTGTAAAGAAGGGGTTCACCTCTAAGTTCAGATCAGCAAAATGTTCTTGGATATGATGATGTGCCACAGAGTATATTGTTCAGCAGGTGTCTGAGCAGCTATTTCTGCCTGGATAGGTTCCCTACCCTCAAGACTGAGGAAATCTGTTGTGCTTTCAAGAAAAGCTTCCAACGCAACTGACCCTGAACAGTGAATACCACCATGAGGAAGCTGTGAGTGTTAGTAGTGTGTGATTCAGGGTGACAGTCAAGAGCATAAAGACCCAGGTGGTGTTCTCCTCAGTCTTGCCAGCATAGAAAGAGGAGGATGTCACTAGTAATGTATGTCAGCAATTGGTTGTTAAACTGGTGGTGGCAACAAGATTTTGGTTTCTATGGCCATTGAACCCTGTCTGAGGACCAATGTCTGCTTGGTGTCACGTGAACGGGTAGAGTAATTTAGCAGAAAATAAACCCCCTTTCATTCCACCTGGTCCTCAGATGCCAGAGGGCTGGGGGCAGCTCGGTTTAGATTCTGAGTGATGTCCAGATTGGAGTTTGATGCTATTAGTCAGGTCGCGCTCAGTCTGGCTCAGCTAACATGGGTCTGGATTCGCTAATAATCCCCCTGCACTCCCTGCCTAGTCACGCTCCACGGTACCATGCAGCCAGGATCTAGCAGTGCCCAATGAGAGAATTACAGTCATTAGCAGGATGAAAACTGCAGTTTATTGAGAGCAACAGTAACTCAAGTACTTATGATCTGCTGGTGATACATACACTGTCTGCAAAATATGTATATATGCATGTATAGTGTAAATGAGCTCAAAGAAAAGTTTCTAAGTTTGAAATCCGAATCTTACCCAAAGGTGTCCCTAAGGGGGGCAGCGAGGTTCAGCCTGTCAATTGATCCCAGAGGTCAGAGATTACATCCTCTCTGACTTGTCCACAATGATGTCTTCCCTAACATCCCCACTTACCTGAACCATTTTTATAGCAATTTTTACTTTCAGGGTGCAGCTTGAGTGACTTTAGTCATAAATACCTTTATTATGATTGGTGTAAATTTATCTGGCTTTGCTTTTAAAGGCATAGTTGAAGAAGAATTCCCTGTGCAACTCATTGAGGGGTGGTCACACCTCAGAGGCAGGTAGCCTCCAGTCTGGAGGTGTGTTTTGGCATTATAATGACCATATAATGAGCAAAGTTTGCATAAGGATGGCACTTTGTCAAAAAAATTGACAGACTGTTGGCAGAGAGTCACAAGCAGGCAGCTTATCAGTTCTGCAGGACCATCAGGTTCCCATTTCTGTTGCAATCTCATAGGGTCTGGCCGTGGAATTTCCCCACGCCACTCCCCATGCTGCTTGCCTAGGGAACTGCTGTGAAATGAATTCTTGGCATACTAGTTACACCCTACCGCTGAAAGTTTCTCTGATGTATACTTTTCTTATGTGTGAACAATGCTGCAACTTTAATATGATTTTTATTTTTAAAAACATATCCAGTTGTTATTCCACACAAGGTTGGGTCATATGACCTGCAGAGGTACCTTCTGATCTCCGCCATTCTGTGCTCCTATGAACCTACAACAGTAAGTACAGAGGATATTAACCTGATCCCAGGTGAAGTGTGATAATTTTGCAAGTTTAGGACAAAAATACCAGTGACAACATATGTGACCTAGAATACAGTCCTGGTACAATATATTGCTGAAGAAGCTTTGTATTTAACTTGTAATAGACAGACAAAAAATAAATAAATTAAAAAATTAAAACTCTCACTCAACTGCCAATTATGGTCAAGTCTGGAAGGTTGATCAGAGTCTTTCTCATCTTTGGATGGATACATAACTTTCCACATGACATAATCTTCCTTGCTTTATGGGAGATGAAAGACCAAATGCTTCTTATTCCCCTCCCTGGTTTCTTCTACTGTGGTTTCTTTCTCTGATGGAGTATTCTGTCATTCACAGAAGAGCAGATGAGCAGAAATTGGTAAAAGTCTGCTGCCCGCTGCCACTGGCCCTCTACGGATGCATGACAGAGGCACACCATGACTCCTGCCTTACTGGCCTAGGGATGTGCCAGAGCCATTGGGTTGCAGACAGTAAGAAAGCTGTGCATTTACAGTAAGCGCACAAAAATTTAGCTGGGAGAAGTTACCTTTCCTTCCCTTATGCTTGCTACTCAAGGTGACAAAGAAACAAAATGAAAACAGAGCTGTTAGTTGTTGTCTGTCATTAATGTGAATCAGTCACAACTCAGATGTCAGTAAACAAGTCTATAAACTGGGGTGCCCAAGTAAATAATCTTCTCCCAGTAGAAAGAAAGTGAAGGAAAATAGATTTCTTTATCAAAGCAAAATTAAAAAAAGGCCTTACATTTTTGGGCTGTAATTCTTTTGATTCCAGCAAAAATCTGGGACCAGTTCTACCCTATTTAGAATAAAGTCAGTTGAGATTGTTTCTGAATGAGCTTTTAGAAAATAAGGAAACACTCAGACTCTGACAAAATATAAATAATGAATTTTACATCTAATTGCTACACTTAAGTTATTGACATAAATTAAAAACTGTTATTCAATAGCAAACCATCTGCTTAACATGATGAGCTATATTCTAGATCAAAATGCTGTGAACTTTTTTTATTGCCCTACTTTGGTTAAAAAACATATCCTAAACACTTTGGAATGGTTAGATTAACTTGATTTTGTTTATAGTCAGTATGTGAATGGTACATAGTTCATAGGATCTAACATTTATTAATCACAGAACCACAAAATCACATAATGTTAGGGGTTGGAAGGGATCTAGAACATCATCTAGTCCAACCCCCCTGCCACAGCAGGATCACCTAGACTAAGTCACCTAGGAATGCATCCAGGCGGGTCTGGAATGTCTCCAGAGATGGAGACTCCAAAACATCCCTGGGCAGTGCCTTCCAGTTCTCTGTCACTCTCATTGTGAAAAAGTTTTTCCATGCATTTATCGTAAATTTCTTGTGCTCCAACTTACACCCATTGCCTCTCGTCCTGTCATTGGATGACATTGAGAAGAGTCTGGATCAATCCTCCCTACACTCACCTTTAACATATTTATAGATATTGATGAGGTCCTCCCTCAGTCTCCTCTTCTCAAGGCTAAAGAGCCCCAGCTCTCTCAGCCTCTCCTCAGCAGGGAGATGCTCCACTCCCTTCAGCATCTTGGTAGCCCTGTGTTGGACTCTCTCCAGTAAATGTCTGTCTTTCCTGAATTGGGGTGCCCAAAATTTGTCACAGTATTCCAGATGGGGTCTCACCATTGCAGAGTAGAGGGGGAGATCCTCTACTGGACCTGCTGGCCACACTTCTCCTAATGCATCCCAGGATGCCACTGGCCTTCTTGGCCAATGCAAGGGTGAATTGTTGGCTCATGGTCCTCCCCCTGTCCATCAGGACCCCCAGGTCTTTTTCCCCAGAGCTGCTCTCTAATAGATCAGTCCCCAGCCTGTACTGATACATGGAGTTGTTGCGCCCCAGATGCAGCACCTTACATTTGCTCTTATTAAATCCGGTTAAACTTCTCCCTGCCCAGCTTTCCAGCCTGTCCAGGTCTCTCTGGATGGCAGCACAGCCTGCTGCTGTGTCAGCCACTCCTCCCACTTTGGTGTCATCAACAAACTTGCTGAGGGTGCTCTCTACCTTCTCGTCCAGGTCATTGATGAAAATACTGAATAATACTGGACCCAGTACTGACTCTTGGGGGATGCCACTAGTCACAGGCCTCCAGCCAGCCTCTGCTCCACTGATTACAACACTCTGGGCTCTGTCCTTTAGCCTATTCCCAATACACCTTACTACACCATCACTCAATCCTCACTTCTCAAGCTTGGCTGTGAGGATCCCATGGAATACAATATCAAAAGCCTTGCTGAAGTCAAGAAATACCACATCCACTGCCCTCCTCTCATCTATCCATCTACTTGTATCATCATAAAAGGCTATCAGATAATAATTCTGTTTTCATGATGCAATTAGTATTCTGTATGGTTTTGCAATGCAACTGTGAGGCAAGCATGACAAATGGGATATATTAATAATTCTGTAACTTTTCCTTCCTGACACAGGAAGAACCCGAAGAATTCAGAATACTGATTGTAATGCTCTTTCTAAGTATATTCAGTTCACAGTTTCTACTGTGTACCATATACTTTGTGCTGATGTTTTACTCTGCCACTGCATTTACACTTGATGTTCATCTCTGCCTAAGGTCTTCTCGGCATTGACCTATTTATCTTTGCGAGCACAAATCAATACATGCATTTTGTAAGTAATCTGAAGTTATTTCAGAAAATGTTAACAGGTGTAAATAAAATGCATACATATATTTACAATGCATCGAAGTCCCTTCCAAAACGGAATTTACATCAAATACTAAGAATGTAAGAGTGCTTGTAACATCTAAAAGCTTTATAAAATATGATGAGATGTGGCATTTTTTAGAGGGAAATTACAACTATATCCAGTCTAATTGAATTTTTTACACTTCTGCTTATATTAAAAATTTATAACTAAGATATCCTCAACACATATAAACAAAACAGTTTATTTTTTACATCAAGTAAGAAAAAATTCCCTTCTACTTTATATAAAATAATATACACAGACACAAACAAGGTCCTTTATGGAATAATGTTACACATGCATGTGAAAAGACTTTGCACTAGTTTTTAAAGAAGTACAAAGTCTAGAGAAGGACAGAATTTTAGAGCAATAGTTTTTTACTGTTTCCAGGTAGTAGCCATTCTTTCATAAAATCTGCAAACCTTTTCCTTCATTGCTCTATCACAGTATATGTGCTAATGTGAGATCTTGTATCTAAAAATTTCACATGGCCATATTGAAATTTTTAACTTCTCTCCTCTTGCTTAGAAAGCCTACAATCAGAAAACCATGAAACAGAAACAGCATCACATTAAAAAAAGGTAACCAAGTACACATCATACCTATCAAATACTTAATTTACTGACAATATTTTTCATTACTCTGATGCCTTTTCCCCTTAAATGAAGTGCTTGAACAACTGTAAATTGTGAATGAAAAAATGCATTTTAATCCATATGCCTGCTGTTAACAACATGCAAACACTATTGAGAACTACAATCAATGAATACGTCATTTTCAATAGTGTTCAGTTTGCATACTATTAGAAATTATAGAATGGTGGAAAACATGAAAAGTCAGACCTTAAGAATTAGTCACCATGAAAATTTACCCAGGAATGTAAACCCAGTCAGTGTCATTTGCTATATGAAATAAATGTACAGTCATCTCAATGAAAAATCAGAAATGCACAACTGATGATGTTTGTCTTCTCCCAACACAACTTTGTCTCCAACTCACACTGGAGATGTACAGGCAAGTGTATGGGAATGAATGTGCAAAATATATTGAAGTGAGTTTGGGTCAGATTTACTATGAAACATGAGGTAGGAATAAAATTGTAGTGTTTCGCCACTCTCCCAACTCTCTCTCTAGCCCTTTCCTTATCCAGGGAAGCCCTCCAAGTTTTTAAGACTTATATAACCTTTACTAGACATCTTGTTTGGTTAAATAGACCAATCTATGGATTACGCTTTCTGGCGCTGCAAGCTTTCACAATGAAATCTACCTCCACCCCGTCAAAATGATATTCATCAACCATTAGTTACTGTAAGATCCTGTGTTTATCCAAAGACTTCGATACCAGATGCAGAGAACCCAAGGTCCTGGAAAAAAACACCCTCTCCCACTGGACATCCCTGTCAGTCTCCAGTTAACATTGTCAGTTCTTTTAAGCTTTTTAGAACATGAGAATAATGTTGCCTTATGATTGGTGCTAGGGCACAGAATAATTTTTTTACATGAAGCTTTGGAACTATAGAAGTGGATATCCTTGAGATCTCTCTTTGATGTCAGACACTGAGCAGGTCCAGCCACATTTGGCAAATGCTGTCTTGAAAATTTAACTTGGTAAGGAATGAAAAGCCTTGCAAGAGCCCACTGTTAACCTTGAAAGAGAATATTTCATTACCCAGTCTCAGCTGTCTCCTTATCAATTATTACTGCATGAGGAGTCTTATACTAACCATTGAGCATCCATCAAAGCTCAATACAAAGAAATGTCCATATATTTCTATTTTATCCATGTGCTCCTAGAATGCATAATCTTATAGTAACTTTTCCTATTTAATTCTTCTCACTGATTGTTCTAGTACATATGTATGCAATGCAGGTATATTCCTTACCGTATTACCAGAGGCTTATGGATTCCACAAACATTTCCAATGTCTTCTATTATCCATTTTATATTTTTCTTGCATAAATGCAGAAAGAGAATTCACAGAGAAAAGAATGCCTGAGGACTCAAATGAGGACTTTACAATGAGAGGAGATCCTGAAAATGGAATGCAGTCTAATAGAGAATGCACTCTATTAATACACTCATTTAAATACTAAGGCTGAAGCCACAGTGCCTAGAACTAAGAAAGTCAATTTTTGCTGGATTTTTTTTTTTTAATTAAAAACCAAACTCTCCATCAGGTTGAAAAGTGAATTGTTAGTCACCATACCGCTGAAAAACTGTGGTAAACATAAATATTTAACTAAAACAAGCAGGTTTGGGGGGTAAGTAATTTTTTTAGAAGAACCTGTTTATTGTGTTCATAAACAAATTTCCCCTTGTATGCATATGTGCACAAACCTCCCATCTGTCACGACAAAAATATATCATTTTTTTTTTTACTTTTTAAAGTAAGGGTGACTTTTACATGCATTGATGTAGAAAGCAGTGTCTTTATACCTATGGCTGTTAGTGAGGCCACTATGTAAGAGGGAAAAACATGTATTTAGGAGATGGATTCTGATACTAGATTAGGGAACACACAGATCAGAACCAAAGGCAGAACAGAGTCCTTCTCAGATGACAGCCATTGAAAAAATGAGCAAGAAGCCAGAAGAACTGAGCCAAGCACATGTCCCTCCTGATCCCTCAGCTTTATACTGAATATGATGCATATGAGCTGGAATCTCTTGTTGGTCAGTTTAGGGTCACCCCTCTTGTCTGCTCTGCCCTGCAGGTGCAGCCTTTCACTTTCTGTACCCCCCAGTATGGTACACAAGATCCAGCAGTGGCCTTGATCTGCACACCAACCCTTGGTAGAAACTCTAAACAAAGGGTGTTACCACTTTCAGAAGCAGACACTGCCTGGAAAAAACAGGCTACTAACTTCAGACTGTGCAGTTAGAAGAACTGACAAGAAAAGTAAAATCTGTGAACATAATTTGTTCTATTCTCAGTTAAACCAGGACACTGGTATGTGAAAGTGGATCTTTTCCCACAGTTTCACAGTGCTATGTCATTCTTTCTTATATATTTTCAACTAAGTTCCCCAGAGCAACCACTGCCTTCAGTTGGTAACTTTTGTTAAGTGAACACAGTCTCAGAGCTTAGTAAGTGTTCACAGTGAGTAGACATCCAGAAGTGTGTAGAGAGAGATGTGAAAAACTATTAGGACATTGAAAAAGCTGGGGATGCATAGCGAGGCTGAATTCTTAGTTTAGAATTGCAGGATGCAATATGGAAGAAAACAGCAAAGATTTTCTTCTTATGCTGAGAAATGCAGAAATGCTGAAATGGAGAATCAATGACCTGGCAATAGGAGGAAGACAGTGATCATTTTCCTGAGCATTTATAAAATTGTAGATGTTGTAACAAAGTTTTAAATGAAATTCAGATTTTGGGGCAGATTTTTTTTTCAATTTACCGCATCATGAACTCCAGCAGTGGCTTCCAAAAAGCAGATACTTTTTATAAGCTTCCCAGTTGAGTGAGAAAGAAAGATAAAATTCTTTTTCCCTTGTAAACAGAAAAATTTTCCTATCTATTTCCATAAATGGCCCCATATCACCCATCTGTGGAGGACAGTACACAAAAATCCTTGCTTATGGAAAACAATGGCAGCATCACTGTTGCCAGAGCGGTATCATCTTACAAGCTTGTCTCAAAGAAACACAATGCCAGAGTAGATTTGAACTGTAACTATATTGATCCTAAAGATATCAGTCAGCCTCCACATGCACCAGACTTCCTAATGGAAAACTGGTGAGAAACATCAATGAAGCAACATATTTTGTTCCACTGTCATTTTTCAGACAAGGAAGAAAGACTGGAACACAGCATTAAAAAAAAAATACACTTGGAGATGAAAATTGTAACCATCTGCAAAGACGTAAAATGTTCTCTTTTTTTCTCATTTATTTTTCCTTTTTCAGAATTGAACTCTTGTCATTCATTTTGGCAAGTCTACCAAAATAAAATCAGAATATTTCTTTTTACCCTTCATGCCTTAAGTTGATCTAAGATTCTCTTTGTCCACAAAAAGAAAAAAAATAAATTAAAAAGCCCTTTCAGTCAGAATGCATCAAGAGGTCACCCTGGGATTTAATGTGTACTTTATTATTATCATAATAAATCCAGGAAGTGTGGTCATATTCAGGAACTGTCACTGTGAAATCAAAGATCTAATCATAATCTCTCATCTACACTCTCCTCTGAACCTGTAGTAACTACACATGGTTTGCAATGGTTTACAAAGCAGGCTTTTGTAATTACAGGATGGGGAGAAAGTACAGCCACCACAGTGAGAGATTCCAGAATGATTTTTGTAGCATTTTCAGGAGGTAGGAATTTCTACAGTTCACACCTGATATAATCATCTGACATTTCCTCAAATTCCCTTGGTCTCCAGTCCTCAGAACTGAACCTATAGGGATATGGACTCTGTAGAGATACCAAGAATAGATATCTGGATGGTTTAAAATGGTGTTTAAAGAGAGAGACCTCTTTGTTACAGTAGTTTCTCTGGTTTGTTACTGGCCAAGAAATCCATATGGGTTTGGTGCTGTGAGAAGAACAATTTAGAATTTTAGAGTTGCATATTTCATTTGAACATGAGCACGATAAATTTCATGAGATTTTTATAGTCAGTTTGATGTGCATCCCTCAGCTAGGTGTAAATATGTCCAGCTCTCTGTTTTTTATGCAGACAATATGCCTTTTCCCTAACTGATTCAAGATACAGCCTTGATGCTTATAAGCTCTTTACAATAACATGTTATTTTTCTGATTTCCTTCAAGCTCATTTACAGTATTCCAGCCATGCCTGCATGTTAGATTTGCTGTGTTTGGCAAGGGTTACAATGGGAATTTCTAGGGAATATGATGTTTCTGACTGTATTTGAGAAGGTGTTTGCAGGCATGAAATCAGATTTTTCCACACCAATTAGAGTATTGGTTCATACTTGAAGGACAAATATTCTTTTTGCTTATACCATCAGGGTCTTTGGAGAATCTCATAATGATACAAAGTTTTGAGAGTATTCAGTTGTTTCATTCTGAACTGGAAGGTAAACACCCATTTTGCATTTAATACTGACTGATAAGAAACCTGAAAAATATGTCTGTGTTCTCTCAGGAAGAAAAAAAAAAATAAAGGAAGGAAAAAGAAAAGAAAAGAAAAGAAAAGAAA
>JAABPQ010014232.1:22991-33049 GCA_033439865.1 Alcedo quadribrachys | reverse complement strand
TATGAGCAAAGGAAGCACTAAGTTCAACAGTGTGAAGACTATGGATGACCACCAGAGGGGAAAAAGACCCTAACCCTAATATTAATACACATGCTTAAACTATGTAGATTCATTCCAGGAACTCATTAGCATTAAGACTATCCTTTCTAGGAAATTCAATTAATATGTATGTTTTTCTTATGTGTTAGATGGTGTTCTGCTAATTCTTTGGGAGCACTTAGGGAGGAGAATCCTCAGTGCTGCAATAAAGAATGCCCACTGAGTAACAACTCTGTTGCTATTGGGTGTGTATCTGGGAATCCTTACCCAGCTGCACCCAGAGAGCAAAGGGGTTTGGAAGCTTTGATTCTTTAATCACTGCTCCCTGCCCTAACAGGATTCACCGGCACAAGAGCCTCAACGTGAGGCAGAAATGCCTGGGCCTCTCAGCTGCGCTGGACACAAACAGAGCCGGCTCAGAGAAACAGCTACGCGGCGACTGCAGGTTCCCCTGAGCAGCAGGGCAAGGTGGTGCAGAGCCTGAGCTGCTGCCAGCAGCCACAAAGGGCCGCCGAGAGCGAGCAGCAGTGCTCAAGGACAGCTACCCGCACCGAACGAAGCCGCTGTTCTAAACACACCCCGCCTGTGCCGGCCCAGGGAGGCTGAGGGAACGGCGTCTCCTCCCAGCCGCCCTCCTGAGCCCCGGGTCGCAGCCCAGGGCCCCGGAAGAGGCGCAAAGGCAGGCGGTGCCGCGCAAGGCGCATGTGCAGCCGTTGCCGGCGGGAAGGGCCGAGCGCCGGAGCCCAGCGGTGGCGGCGATGACGCTGCGCGTCGTAAAGGGGCTGCTGCTGTTGGAGACAGCGGGGCTGGTCGGCGCCATCCTGCTCTACCGCGCCATGGACGGCAGCCAAGGTGCGGCGGGGCGGCCGGAGCTCATATCCCGGCGGGACTGGAGGGGGGAAGCGGGGAGGGGCGGAGGTGGTTACCGCCGCCAACGCCTCCACGCCGGGGGCCAGCAGCAGCTCACACCGCTCGGCGGGTACCCTGCGCGGTCAGCCTGCCTGTGTGCGGAGTCCCTGGTGGGGCTTGTATTACCGGAGGTACACAGGGGTCACTTGGTTGTCGGGTCCTCAAGGGCAAGCTGCTGTTTCGCTTTCTAAAGCGAAAACCACGGGCAGTATTTGAAAGGCAGCATATGCCCATCAGAAAGAAAAAAGCTGAATCCTGCCAGTTTTGATAGTAATAGCACCGGCTTGAGTAGGCACTTAAAAGGGAGAGGTAGTCTGCAAATCAGACAGGAATGGATCAGTCCTATTTCAGGCAGCTGGTGTTGAGCCCTTGAAGGGATGCCTGGACTCCTCTAGGTCTCACAGGCTTGACTTGTCCCAGGTAGACGACAGATCCAGCTGGCATGAGGCAGACACTGTCATCTTCCAGATGGTTGAGCTTTAGTTCCTCAGATCTCTCGGACTGCTGACTCAGGGCCTAGGTAACACAGTAATAAGCCATTACCACAAGCTTTGCAGACTTGGGTTGCAGAGCAGTGGCTTTATTTTGCATTCAGGGCTCTCCAGGGTGCAGTGGTAGTTTGACACCTGCCAGTCAGTCCTGCTACCTGCAGGGTCAGCATGAGACAGAAGGCAGCTGCTGCTGCAGCTAGGAAGGCACAAATCCACCCATTTCAGCAGCTGTGTGGTCTTGCATCAGGTTCAAGCTGAACTTCACCTACAACTACAGTAGTTTGCCTTTGTTATTCTAGATTCAGATGCTGACAGGTAGCACATGTAAGCTTTCTTTGCATCCCTATTAAAAAAAAAGAGAACCAAAATGGAGATTGACAGATGTGTCAGCTATAACTTAGTTGATAACTTGGTTACTGGACATTCATGTTTTCTCATTTCTCACCTTTTTCAGTTCTAGGGCCTAGTTCTTAGATGCTTTTGCAGAAGATTTTCTTGAGCTACAGTTTTGTAAGGTGCAGTGAGTCCATCTAACAGCTCAGTGTGCTCAGAATGAGGCTTTTACCACTTTTTTTTGTGCTAATACTAGCATTGATAAGATTGCTCTATGAGTTGCTGTAAATTATAACAGTATAAAGCTGTCATTATGCAGTTTTCTACTGGGTTGCCAGAGCTGCTCACAGAATCAGATTTGTAGGGGTTGGAAGGGACCTAGATAATCTAGTCCAACCCACACTAGACTGTATCCAGGCAGGTTTTGAATGTCTCCAGAGAAAGGAGACTCCACAACCCCTCTAGGCAGCTTGTTCCAGTGTTTCCATCACCCTCAAAGTAAAGAAGTTCCTCCTTATGTTTAGATGGAACTTTCTATGTTCAAGAAGCTGCATACATAGAGTAGTTTTCCCAATGTTTATTTGTAGATCAATCTCCGAGAGGCTTTCCACTTCCTGTGAATCTGTAGCTTGTCAGAAAACACTGTGGTGATAGGGCTGTGCATTAGTGACCTGAATACAGTCTGATAGAATTTTTAATAAAAGGAAAATCAGATCATATTATTTAATGGTGGCTGTAGCTAAGGAGGCTGTAGCTAAGGAGTTCAGACAAATTTAGGTAAAACTATTCTAGTTAGAAATATAGTGCATTTAATTATTCATTCTAAAATATGTTGTGTAATGTAACTGTGATCTGTCTTTCTTGTCAGATTTCAGATATACAATGCAGAAGAGGTTCCCATCAATTCTGGAAGGTGAGTTTGTTGGCTTCAGAAGGATGGTGGAAACTTCTCTTGCATCTTATATACAACCCATTTTATTACTGGTTAAAACTTCCACAGACACTGTGGAAGTGTTTATTGTTTATGCATAGTTGTGGCTGGAGTGTCTGACTGTTGGATAGTCTTCAGAACCAGAGGTTTATCCATCCAACACAACTAGCCACAATGTGGCTTTCTTCAGACTTGCCTAACTTAGAGCTGACATGGATTTTCCTATTTTTCAGTGTATTACAAATCCAATGAGTGGTCTGGAATTCATGGCATAAGGGAGAATGACCAAATGACATGGTTAAGCAGCAAGAACTGAAGTAAGAAAGATTAATTGTAAAATTATTTTAGAATTATTATTATAAAAATGTCCACACTAAAATATCCAGTTCATCTCTTTGTCTTCTTGCCTTTGAACTTGGTTTTCAGCCCTCTGTGCCTGAACTGTTTCTTCCTCTTGATGATGCTTTTCACATCCCTATTGTGAAGCCACTTGTCACGCTCTATTTCCCACTGGATCTGTTTGACATCTGTAAGAGGAAAGGTGAGAAATAAAGAGCTGATGGATGCCTCTGACCATAATGTGGAATACAGAAAATCAAGTAAAAGTTAACACTTGCTACTGTATTTATAATGTTAATAAAGTGCAAGCTGCAGACTTTTCTTAACACTAGAGAAAGTTTTGGGTTTGTTTTTTTTTTTTTTGCAGAACACAGCCTTCCATCTCAGAATTTCAAAAGTTTAAGCCATTGCTTTGTCTTTGACTAATGCCAGACATGCTTGTGTTAGGGGTACACAGTGTTTGAGTGCTGCTGTTAACATTTTTCAGGTAACACCAGCTACACTTATAAAAGCTCTACAAAAGACTAACTATTCAGTCAGTACATACACAGTTAATTCATTAGAATTACTTTTGGGAAAGTACTTTTGCTTCACTGATACTGCATGGAAATGTTCCAGTAGGTAAAGACAGCCATGCCTTATGCCTTCCCTTCACAAGAATCCAGGACACTTCATCAGAGCAAAATTCACACAAACACCTGACAAACAACACACTGCCCATCCTTATTTACAGAGTAGAAGGGCCACATGAGCACCTCCTCCTGTTTTCTGAAGCCCTGTTCACTCCCACAGTTAGCACTGAGCATGTCTCATAAATGAAAAAGTCATGTTCTGATGCTGAGCTACTGTCCCTACTCTGGTTCCTGACCATGTATTTCAGGTGGCATCTTTTTAAGTAAAGAACATAAAGAGAAAGTAGTAAGACAGCATCACAACTGCTGTTTGTAGTGTGTACTTACTTGCATTATCCCTGTTGGCCATTGCATTCATGCCAATATTGTCAAACTTAGACCCAGCATTTTCATCCAGCAGATAGCCAAACTTTAAAGAGAGAAATATTAGCATTTTATTACAAAGAAACAGGCAAAATGCTTGATCACTTTATCTAAGTACTGATCAAACTCACCTCTTCTGCAGATGCCAGTATGTTGGAATCTTTAAGTTTTCTCTTCTTTCCCCTGTTGGATCCTTCATACAAAAAAATCATAGTCTTAGAAGTAGAAACTCAAGTTCACAAAAGCACTAAAATAAAGTGTTACCATGTTTTTGTTTTTACTTGTTTAATGAGACCCATCTAAAATAATCAGAAACATTTGTTCTCTACCTCCCTTAAAAAAAAAGGGGAGAAGTATGTTTCCAACCAAAAGCTAAGTAACACAAATCTGTGCATCAGGTGTTAAAAACAGACACACAAACTGCCTGTGCAACTCCATCCTTCCTTCAATAGTTCTTCCTTCCATTCCCAGTCCTCCCTCAGCAGATTGTCACTCTGAATTAGGCCACACCAGGTGGAGGAGACCACCTTTGCATTTATGGCTTATTCAAATAGTACCAAACAATCTCACACCCTGGGCATGTGTTTCAAGAACAACAGAGACTACCATTTCGTTTTAGGTGTATTTGTCATAGTGGGTTCTTACTTGTAAAAAAAGTTTCAACAGACCACTCACAACCAAATCTGAGTTTTCTTCAACTCAGACAATTAAAAAATGGTTAGTTGTGTGCTATTCTTTTATTCCTCAGCAAGAAAAAAGGTAGGAAATATGATACTAAGATACACAAAAATACAAAGGCTAGAAGCAGGTGTTATGTAAACCATGTGTGTTGGTAAATTTGGTGAAATTACAACTTCATGAAAGATAAATATGCATTAATATCTTACCTCCTCTACCTTCAATCATCTTCCTGTGACTTTGTTATTTTTTTAAACACCCCACTAATCTGTGCTTTTCCAGCCACATGAAGTGTATACTGTATAAACTGTGCTTTTCAGTTAAAAAGATCATAAAACTATGCAGGTGCTATGAGCAGTTATTATTACATAGCTGTATTAGAAGAGTAAGCTCTTCCTTATGACAGCAATTTACTTATCACAGCAATTTAAATGAAAGTTACCCATCTGAAAATAAAAATCAAAGCTAAGTCTAAATAAATAAATTACCAAGCACCTTTTTCTTTGTTGTTGCTTTTTTTTTTTTTGAGATCTTTTCTTAATTCTTCCTACTGTAGCCAGTTATTTGTGTATAAAGCTGGTTTTGCTGCTGCCAATGTTTTTGGAGTGAGAGAGACATGTCTCCTTTGCAAGATTTTTATACCCAGATGCCTTTTTATTCCCACTCTCACCTAGGAGACTATGCCTGGAAATACTTCTCTTGAGACTCTGCTCTACAGAGAAGCACTTACCACTTCTTAAAAGCCAAAACTCACACCTAGGTAACTAAATTTGAATTTACATATGCAATTCCATACTAGATAAACTACTTTTAAAGCTGTTTCCTCTCATTTATTGACAATAAATGGTATTTTACCTAGGCCAGTATCATCTTCAGATACATCCATAAATACACCTCCTTCTTCATCCATATCCTCCTCAAAGTCTTCCTCCATACTTCCTAGGGAGACTTCCTCATCATCCAGATCACTAAATTCATCTTCATCATCAGAATCTTCCCAGTCAGCACCAGATTCCTCACTTCTTCTGCCCTGCTTATCACCTTTGGTTTTCTTTTTAATATTACTAAAAAAAAATTACATGTAACAAGCTTAGCAATTCATCTGGCAAAATAAATCTTGTATCCACATAACATCTATCCATGTTAGAAAAGCTCAACACCATTTCAAAACTGCTGTAAATGCTGCCTGAGACCCAAGAAACCTGCATTATGCACTCAGGTGTGTTTTCAAAAGAACTGTATTCTAAAAGTAAACCATTTAAAGAAGTCCTGGAGAGAATAATATTCTGAAATTACCAGAAATGGCAGCTTCTGTATTTTATCTCCTACATGTCCTTTCTCCTTTTCAGAAAGACTTTTCTGTAAAACACACAAACTGCTGGTATCCCTAGCAACCCTGCTAAAGGAAAAAACAAGATTATTTCTTTTGTTGTTTTACATTGTTGTGTAGTTTTGTTTGTTGGGGGGTTTTTTTGTCCTTTGTTTGTTTCTCTTAAAGGAAAGATGGTTCTTCACATACTGGATTCTTACTTCATTTTGGTCTCCTCTTTGCTATTTTTTACTCACACTGGTCTAGATCACAAAAATGTTCATGCTTAACTAGAAGATAAAGCTTTAATTCTCCTTTCACCTCAAGAAAAAAAAAGGTTTTGTACTCAAGCTGTATTGCAGATAATTAAATTAAAAAGAGGCTACTTAATCATTCACAGTTGGACTTGATCTTAAAGGTCTTTTCCAATCTAAATGATTCTATGGTTAATGAAAATGCTGCCTTCCTGAGAACTAAGCCATGTGATTCTGGATTCCACAAAGTTTATTTACTTGATCAGGTCCAGTTACAGCCAGTTCTTAAAGGAGCAGCACCATTATGCCTCATTCTCCTTGCTTTTGTATTGGTAATTTTCAAGCAGAAACCTGAGACAATGAAAAACAAGTAGAATTCTTCCTTGCTTACTTGGTTGTATAAATAAAATACTGCAGGTTTCATGTGTCAAGCCAGCAGACTGCAAGCTGTGGTAGGTTCATGATGCTTCATTATGGGGAATGCAGAAAAGCAGCATTACCCAGTGTTTCTAAAATTCTAAATTCTGTTAAGTCTTACCCAGCAAAATCAAGGTCATCCTGGTCAACATCAATGGCATGATCAGCAGCTTCAAATGTATCTATGGGGAAAAAATACTGTTTATTACTACTAAAGTCAAACAAAGAAACTTGAAATCATTGTGAAATGTATTATTTTTAGGTATTATTTTCCTGAACTGCATCAGTAATAAAGGGCCCCAATACCAAAGGGTTTATACTCCTACAGAGAAATACACTCCAAAACAGTTAATTAATATTATTAATAACATAACCTAAAGCTAACTGAACTTTTTTATGAAAAACAAAAAAACTAAACCTTAGTCTCTTATTTAAAAATAATGAAAGTTTTATTTTATCCAGGATCTAATTTCTGGCCAGAATGACATGATGTGGGACACAAAAAGGCACAAATAGACACAGAGTGATTCAGACTTAGTTAACAGGATGTCTCAAACAGTTACTCCAAGTCAAAGACTGAATTAAGCTACCCAAAGAAAATGTCTTGCCAAGTAACCTGTATGTTTCTTATCTATTTATAAGTACTAATTATAAATGTTGACAGAAAGGCAAGCAGACTAGAGGGTGAAAGTACCCATCATCATTGGATTTAGCAAACAAATAGCTATATAAAATAGCAAGTAAAAACAAAATCTGAAAAATTACAGTTCTGCTGTTTCAAAGAGTACAAGCTACCACTGGAAGGTCCTTAATTTAAGCTTCTGAATTTATGGAGCAAATTCTCAAAGACAGTTAACTTAAGAGAGATACCAACAATAAAATGATTTATACCAAAAATAAAATGTTCTGTTGTTGTTGGGTTTGTTTTTTTCAAAAGACACATATTACTGTAGAAGTAAAATACAGAATCATAAAATAATGGACATTTTCTGGTGGACTAGTACATTTAGATTCTGGAACAAATGATACAGTGATTCCAAAGCAAATTCATGCTACAGGAAGAACTAAGATTACTGCAGAACTTTGCCAAGGACTTAACTGAGCAAAGGAAAACATTAGGAATGATGAGAGAAACTGTACAGAAGATTGAAAAAGGCCAAGCAGTGAAGAAAGAAGCAAATGTTCCATGCTGTTAACTCTCACACTATAGTAGGAAAAGAGCAAAAATGCATGAACTGCAACTCATGAGTTTATGTTCTAAATGAGACCATTTCCAACCATGTGAACAAGCTGAACACAAGCAATGAGAGCAAGGGCTCCTGTACATCCAGTTGGCTTACAATAGAAACTATAAAAAGGATAATTAATAATTTGCAAAAGCAGAAAATACTGGGATAGTTACTGCAAGGAAAAACCAGCTTACCCAATGCTCTTTCAAATTCATCATCATCTACATCTTCCACACTTTCTTCATCATCCTGACGCTTTTGTTTCTCCCTCCTCTTGTCAAACTTTGAGTAAAATCTGAAATCATATATTGTTTTCAAACACAAAATTACAGGCACTGATCTTTATGACATGTTTTAAAAAACAAAACAACATGCAGATTGTTTCATATGTATTTGCCAGTTGAAAATTCTAATGGTTTCAAACATATCCCAAAGTTTCACTAACCTCATGCTTCAAAAGTTTTTTAAACCCCCTACAGTAATGAATATATTAAAAAAGAAAAAACAAGGTCAATTAAACAAAATAAACCAATAGTGATCTCCTAAAGAGGCACTCACCAGTAACCAGTATTTTCATTTAATAAGAACAAACCATTCCCAAATGTGTACCACTACTATTTTAATATTACAGCTGCATTTTAATGTCATAATCTGAAAGGAAAGCCAATTAAATGGAACAAACTATGAATAATAGAAAAAAAGAAATGCACAGAAAACTAAATCCTATTTTTTTTGCACTGTTCCATTCTAATAAATGCTAATAACAAGCAAGGTATAGTCCTTTGTTTTCATATACTTCCAGTACATAAAAATAACAACCCACAAGACATTCATCATTACCCATTGTTTAAGGCCTCTTTGTTATTATGTCAACTTAACTGTAGACTACAAGCTCTGATTGCTTGTGTTCATAAGTAATATTGTTTCTTAAGCACCTCAGAAAAAATGTTTAAATTATGTCCTAAGGAAAGTACTATCATCACAAATTACTCAAATTAATCCAATTTTGCAAACACTTTGAATACCAGAGAATGCTTAAAAATGTAATGGGGGATTATGGGGTTGCATTAGAAAACAACACTTAAAATGAATATCCACAAGCATTTCAGTACCTGTGAAAAAACACCTCATCCACTGGGATTTTGCTTTCATCTTTTGCACGGAATTCCTTACTGTTGACTGGAAAAAAAGAACAGATGTTACCTCAAGCTGAAATGATTGTGATTCTTTTAAAAGGTTGGACAGCATTCACAGAGGTACTGATACCCAGTGTAAAGCCCCATGGGAAAAATCAAGAGGCCAAGTGGTTCTAATCTATGTGCCAGCAAAGGAGGCTTTGTAACTACTTACAGTGGGATTGCATATTTAATGAAAGGAAAAAAAACAAAGGTAGGAAATGGATAATATTACTGTCATGCACTAAAATCCTGAAACTGTTTCTGCCCAGCATTCCTGGCAGTAGGAGGAAAGCTCAGCAGCAGCTGCAAGGCAGGAGCAAACACAGCTGAGCATGTTGAAGAAGGGATTGTGCCTCACCTAGTCTCCATTTCTGAGGAACTGAGGCAAAATATGACAATCTGCAATAGCAGTTCCTGTGGAGAAGCTTTTTACCCTCATAAAATCCCCTTGCCTCCTCTACCTCAGAAGTAAATCAAAGGAGAAAGAGCTACTGATTATCTCAGTGAGCACAAACTAACACTTGCTAAGTGACAATGGTCCAAGTTTCCAAAACCAGATGAGCATATTCACAGAAATTCTAAACTTTAGACATAAGATTGCAAACTACTCTACCCAGGGGATGTATTTCCTATTAGGGGGATGCAGGAAAAAGGTAACTGTAAAAGGTATAGGAGGCATTGCAGGTCATGGCACAGAAAACAAGGCATGCAGTTTTCAGTAGCTGCTCTTTGCTGTTACATATTTCTTCCTGGAATAGCTAAACAGAAGGTATGATCATCTAAAAAAAAAAGGAATTAATTACTAGCATAGAAAGTAACTGACACTTAGAGGGGAGAAACAGCATAAAAAGAAAGGTATTAAAAAAATTGGTGTGTAAAGCCAAATGTTACAGTAGAAAATAAGACATTTTTCTACTCAAAATGCTAACAGTTAAGGTAACTGATTTATCTAAATT
>JAABPQ010014232.1:0-22891 GCA_033439865.1 Alcedo quadribrachys | reverse complement strand
GCCAAATGTTACAGTAGAAAATAAGACATTTTTCTACTCAAAATGCTAACAGTTAAGGTAACTGATTTATCTAAATTGTTCTTAAAATGATTGAGTGGATTCAAAGTTTCATCTGTGGAGGTGCCATGAACCTTTACAAGAAAGTTAGGCCTGATCCTGAACATCAGGCACCACCACTGCCCTGTGGACAGGACTTTCTTATATTGCTAGCAGAAATAGCACAGACAGTGTAGATAACACAAGTCTACAACAACCAGACAAGAATTTTTTAGCCATCATAATGTTAGCTGAAAAGAAGAATGGATTACCTGCAAAGTTCTGCATGTCTTTCATAAACTGCTTTTTCTTTGGCTGCATTACCACACTGCTGGTGTTTTCTGTAGCAGAATATAAATCAGAAACAAATTACCTCATTACTAGTATTTAAAAACTGTGAAGAGGAGCTGATCCTGATTCTGTGATACACCAGAGCATTTTGCTGCCATCCATAAGGAGCTCAAGGTGCTGGAGAAATGGGCTGACAGGAACCTCATGCAGTTCAACAAGGGGAAGTGCAAAGAAAATTGCAGCCCTGAAGACTGACCCTGTTCCTCTCTTACACCATAAGCACCTCAAATACTCAACATGCACAAAATGTTACTTGGCAATCTGGGAAAAAAAAATAAAAATGGTCACCATAAATAAACAAGATCATAAGCCAATATGGACAGAGAATTTTCTACCTTTGCCTTTGTTCAGTTTGGGATTTCTGTAAACAAAGCGATCCAAGAATCTCATTAATGTGAAATCCTGCAAAGGGTCACCAGAGTACTGGATGTGATTTCCCTGAAAGAAGGGGAAAAAAAACCACCTTAAAACCAAGAAGGTATTCATTTTAGAAAGTCAGCAACTAAAGACAGATGATTCAAACTGGCATCAACATTAAACCACACTTAAAAGCTTACATACTTAAGGATACTTTATCACATAGGCCTGACCAGTTAATACACTCCTGTACAGATTGTTATTTTTTGAATTTAAATATTTTCTTAATTAAAAACCACTTCCTTCACTTTGTTTCAGTGATCAAGTGCCCTGCAATTGCATTCTGTTCATAGTAGTTAATACTCAGCACTATTTGGATACCATGTATTCAAATAAAAATAAATATTTTAAATATATATTTGCATAGGTTTGGGTATTTTTGGCACAATACCAAATCAACATTAAAAAAAACTTTCTTCAAACAGCAAGGTTCCCCAAACAGCTCACTTTAAATAAAAAGATAGAGCAAAATTCTTAACAAACATGTAATACCCATCTTTCTACCAAGTTAGTTACCTCTGTAAGCAGTCTGCTTTAGATAAAACTCTCTAATTCCATGAAAGGCTTTGCATTTGAGTGTATGTTACAGTGCTGCAGAGCTGCTAGTTACCTGCAGACTGCAAGGAAACTTTATAATGTATTTTTTCTAATGTCAAAAGGTAGTTCACATAAAAAAAGAAACATAAAAGCTACAGATTAATAAAAGCACTTACTTCCAGAATTGTTTTGGCAAATAAGGCCACGGATGGATGAAAATGTTCAGAAAGCTGAAAAATACAAACCATTTATTTATTTCTACTTCAAAAATAAATGCAATTATTATTATGTCGACTTACCAGACTCTGGACAACACCACTATGTCATAAGACCACTCTGTATCTCACCAGATGATGTGCAGACACACATGGGAGTGGAAGGCTGATGTGCTCTTCCCTTGAACAACTGAAGACCTTCAAGTTCTAATCTTATGTTTGTCTTAACTACATATGTTCTCACAATTCTATTTAATTCAACATTGAAAAGCTTTACTGATAAAAGCTAAGACCCAAAAGTAAAAAAGATTATTATTGTCCAAATGTCCACTTAAGAATTCCTATTCCCTACTCCAGAATATCAGCATTTTATGCAACACATACAAGCTAAAAGCTGAACAGTACGTGGTTTAACCTTTCTGTTGTGTTGCCCAGGTGGCTACTCCAAGAATCATCCAGTTAACTTTCTTCTCTCAATACAAGAAACACTAAGAAACACAGTGATCAGCAACACAAGTGTCTTACCTTCTTCAGTTCCCAAAGGCTTGTACTTTCAGCACCACAATATAAAGGACTTCGGTGCATGGGATCATACAGAGCTCCACTCTTCCTGCCTGAGGGGCAGAGGAGATGAAAATGACTGAAATTTCACCAGGTAACTTGATGAAAGTATTATTTTTGTTTCACCATGGTGGTAATGCTGCCCATCATTCTTAGCTGCACCACAGGCCACAGATTCATTCAGCTGCCCTTCCCTGATGTATGATCTGGTTCACAGGTGAGTTCCTACAAGCTTCCAAGGAAGCTCCTGAAAATTCCTCCTCTGTTCCAAAAGGTCCTCAGGGAAGAGTGAAACTACAAGTGGGTCCAAAGCTAGATAATTGTTCTAGCAAGCTTCACAAGCAAATGAGCAATCACACATCCTAACCTTAGCTACACTGCTCTGAAAGTGCTTCAACTTAGAAGCAAAAAACTCCTGAGCCTGTCTGTTGCTTAGGAAGGCACAAATGCAATAAACCACATAAAGTAAAAGAGAGTAGCAGACTGATACAGTCTCTTCATCACTGCTGAGTTAACAAAGAAAAATTATGCCAATTGATTGCTCTGAATCATGCTTTAATTTGAAAAAACAAAACTAATGTATTCATCAATTTTGCAAGTCTTGACCAATACATTATTGTTAATATTAGAAGCTCAATGATTATGTTTTCTTGGCAATTTACCTCCCATGTTCAAATGATGCACCCACGAAGCTGCTGAATTGGAATCATTTTTAGTGGAATTTTCCACTGTGCTCCTCTCTTCTCCTTCTGCTTCTTTGTCCACATCCACAAATTTTTCCTCAGACTCTTCAGCATCTTCTTGATCCTTAAAGCACTCCTCATCATCTGAATCCTAAACAACAAAAAATGTTAGCGAGGAGCTTTTCCTTTCCAGTTTTATTCTGACTTATTAGAAAAAAGCACTTGTAGTTCTTAAGAAGCTACTTGAAAGTATGTAAAAAAATGATGGCCAGTGTTTAAGAAATACAGATTCTGGGCTTTGATACAGGACTTAAAATTGAACTGCACAGCTTATATCACACGAGTGTAATAGTTCCTCCTCACCTGAAGGGAAAAAAAAACAGCTTTTGGGTGAAGAATGTTCACCTGCTTAAATATACAACATTTAGCAAAATAATCCTCTCTCTGGGAATGAGTGCACAAGACCCACTAGAATGCTTAAAACACCTTCAACTATGCAGATCTTTAAGGTAGTTACAATTGTTCAAGTGCTTTCTCCCATAGTGTAACATCATAGCAAACCCTCAGATTACTAATAAAATAAACTAATAAAGTGAGGGAGAGGTGCTTACGAAACTGTTTACTGAAAAAACAATGAGATAAAGAAACAATCTTATACCACATGATCCTGTAGCTGGACCCTCAACTCTGGTTTTACTTTCAGAAGCTCAGACAGAAGGTACAGGGTTCCACAAATGAAGGGGGGCATTTGCCCACAAGTGACCTGAAGCAACCTCTTCACAAAGGCCTTGACACGCCGCAACACCACATCTGCCTTCAGGGACTTATAGACAAGGTTAAGAAACATGGATGGCTTTGAACAGGTTGCTAAAGCAGGATCCAGAAGCTTCCTGTAGAGCACACAGGAGAAAATACTGCTGATTAACATAATACACTTGGGAGAATAATTACTATTAACAACGACCAACTACATTTTTCAGAGTGCCATCTAAAGGACCTGGCTCCCCAGTATTCAGAAGCATTATGATCAACCCTGAACTACCAACAGCTGTGGAGTATTTCTAGATGTATATAGCATTACAGTTTAAAAAACAAAACAAAGCTGTATCAGTAAACAAAAAAATATCTAAGAAAATATAAAGAAATTGAGTTAAATTGAAAACAGCTTCAAAATTTAAGATATTCAAAGTAAGAAACCAATCTGATTTATTCCAGTGTTCAACAAAAATAGAAAGCAAATGGTCAGCCACTAGCATGCTTCACAATCAGACCAGGTATGTGTTGGCATGTTCATTTTCTGCTCCACTTTTTTTTTCAGTCTGCTAGGCCCAGAAAGGCCTCTTAATACATTCACATTCTGGGGGAATTTGAGTTCCCTTCTTAAAAATTAGCAACTTCCCTTCAGTCAACCGAACAGAAGCCTCTAAGAGTCCTACAAAGAACCTAATCAATCACCTGGGACCAAAAATTATAAATAGGAAAAAATATTTTTAAAAATTTATTTAACATGAGGCCTTCCAATTGCAGAAACTAAACTGTGTAAAGAATTTGTTAACATAGTATTTCCCTGCCTCCCTCATGAAAAAAAAAAGGAAAAAAAAATATTTTTTTTATCTATTATGTGACTAGAACATACTGTGGGTAAAAGTTATTTCAGAAGTAGCTACCTATGAGTTTCAAACATCTGGAATTAAAACCTGCCACCTGAACATAGTGCAAATTATTAAATGCTCATGTTTTGTTCTCAAGACTACTATTAGCTTTATCCCCAAGACAAAGAAATCACATGCATTTTCTTCTATTTCATACAAAACACCAGAAATCTTTAGCCAATGAGACACAAGACTTTCAAGATCTTAAAATCAACATGTTTAAATTATACACAAAAAAAAAAAAAGCAGAGCTGACACTCACTTGTAGAGTGCTGTGTAGTACCTATCTGATACTGACTGATGAGAGTCCATCACTTGGAACAGTAACATCAGGGCCTGGACGCTGGTACCGAAGTTCACGAGATGCAGAACTTTGAACAACGTGTCCATTTGTTCTTTCACCTTCTCATCACCAGTCTCAGCGTAAGGATAAGCTCTGTTCACCCCACACAGAAGAGCACTGAGCATTTTGGACTCAACATCTTTTTTCTTAATGCAGTTCCGAAAAAAGCAGAAGTACAAAGTTATCAGCTTGCTGGCCAAGGAGCTCTCCTCGTGGCTGAGCACGATCTGGTTCAGAAAGCAGATGGCATAATACTGAGTTTTCACATTAATGTTTGCCCGGTACAAAAGCCTCTCCACCTCGCTGCACACCACTCCCTTCATATTGGGATGCTTGTGAAGCAACGTCTCTAAAAGATAAGAGGCTTTGGTGGCAATTTTGTTCTGAGGGTCTCCCAGTTTATTTACCAGCTGGACAAGCAGAGCTTTCTCCTGCTCAGGCTTGTGGCAGAGAAGCTCGTGGGCAGCTGCCAGCGCCCGGGACTTCGGCGCCGCCAGGGAATCGTGGCTCAGTGTTTCCAAGGTCTGCACAAACTCTGCCACCTGCAGCTTCAGGTGATGCTCAAAGTACCACAGTATCAACCTCCTGTCTCTTGAATCCCTGTTGCCACTCGACATCTTCTCTATGTTGTTGCAGGGTCGCTGGGAGAAAGACCAGAGCTTTCGATTGTCTGGCAGGAGATCTGAAATCAGAAGCTCCTTGAAGGTATCCAAAGCCATGAGGCTCTGGTGCCTGCTGCCCTTTTTCTTTACGAGGTTTACCAAGCTCTCAACAAACTGGAGACTGTGGACAGCACTGTCCTGAATAAGAAGGGTCATTGCAGCCATCCTGTCAGCCAAGGTACCTGATGACACAACAGTTTTCATCCACGCCGAAGAGGCCCCCTTCTGATAATCTGTCTTGTTCTTATACAGGTCTAGCTCATGTTGGTACAGCTTCTCTGCCAAGGCTTTATACTTGGACAGAAGCATCTGGTCTTGCTGCTCTGAAGAGAATTCGTTGGTATATTCCAGGTCATACCATTTGCCCCCTGGTTTAATCAGTATCACTTGCCTAGCATGAAATTCAAAATCTTCTTCCAGCTTCTCTTTCTTTGCTGAAAGGTGCTGCTGTTCCTGAGCACCACCAGCTTGCTTCTTGCTGTCTTTCACACCACTTGCCTTTTCCTTTATTTTTTTTTCTTTTTTCCCTTCTAACGAAGGAGTCTTCTTTTCCTTCTTGCTTTTCTCCTTCGAGGGCTTCTCTTTCTCCTCTCTGCACCTGCTGCCATCATCGTCATTATCCTCGTCCTCCTCCTCCTCCACCACCAGGCAACTTTTGGCGTACTTGCCGAGCCCCAGGGAGCTGACGAACGCCTCCAGCTCCCCTTCCTTCAGGTCGTCGATCGCATCCTTCTTGCCGCCATCCACCACCTCCTCCTCCTCGTCCACGGCGCACAGCATCAGATAGTCTTGCTGCGGGGCGACAAGGGACGCTCGTTACAGGCGGACCTGGAGCGAGGCCCGCCGGCTTCCCACACACAACTCCGCCCCACAGAAGAGCCCGGCCCGGCCGACTCGTGTTCATGTGCTCCCGCTCCCTCCCGCCTCCTTTACCTTGGTGCCGCCGAGGCGCAGCACCTCTTCCAGCGTGAACTCTCCAGCATCTCCATCTTCTTCTTCTTCATCATCCCGTTCGCCGCTGTCGCCGTCCGCCTCCTTCGGGTTCCTCTCGCCGAACCCCCACCACGCCGCCATCGCCGCCCGCCGGAAGCTCCGCACGCGTGATTCCGGCCCCGCAGCCCGGCGGGAAACCTGCAAGGGGAGGGGAGGGCGAGTGCGGAGCTTGCCGGGGAGGCGGGAAGGGGAGCGGCCGAGCGGCGTCTCAGCCAAACCTCAGCCTCCTATCCCCCGGCTCCCGCCAGCGTCTGCTCTGTCGCGGCTCCTCACGTAGTGCTTCCAGTGACCCGGTGAGGAAGAGGAGGAGGAGCTGCCGCCGCCGCTATGGTCCCGCTCGTCGCGCGCCGTGCGCTTGTCTCCGCTTTCCTGAGCTCCGCCGGCCGCCGCCGGCTGCCCCGACATCCCGGTAACCGCTGCCTTTCCTCACCCCCCCCGGGATGTCGGGGCGGGAGCTGCCCCGCAGAGCCCCTTCCCCTCCCCATTCCCGCCCTTCGTTGTCTCCCCACAGCTCCGGCGGCGGCGCGTCCCTGCTCGGGCGCGGGGGGCCGTGCGGAGGCCGATGGGCGCAGCGGGGACGGCGCCATGCTCCGCCACCTGCTGCGCAAGCTGCGGGCCACCGGGCCGGTGACGGTGGCCGAGTACATGCGGGAGGCGCTCACCAACCCCGGCCAGGTGCGGGAGGGGCTGGGGCAGGGCCGGGGATGCTGCTCCTGAGCAGCCGCATCCCGCAGCGCTGCCGCCTCGCGTTGCCGCTCACCGCGCCTCCGCCTCCTCTCCCCCCGCAGGGTTACTATACGCGCGGCGGCGGCATCGGCGAACGCGGAGATTTTGTCACCTCACCTGAAATAAGTCAGATATTTGGAGAGGTAACGCATATTTATGTCTTAAGGATCTTCTGTTCGCTCTCAAGTGACGTTGGTTTTGCAGGGGGAAGCGGGGGGGTTGTTTTGGGAGATCCCAGACTGTCTAGGGCTGGAAGGGAGCTCCAAAGAGCATCTAGTGCAGCCCCTGCAGGGATCAGGGACACCCTCAGCTAGAGCAGGCTGCTCGGGAAGACCTTTCTGATGCATTTTGGGACATCATCTCTGCTGAACTCGGGTATAAGTCAGAGGAGCTGTGGTAGTTCCCCAGTATGAGAACTCTCCTCATAAATCATGCTGAGGTTTTGGTGAGGTTGGCTGTGGTTTGTGTACTGTTCCTGGCAGTGAGGAGCAGCTGAACACCATTCTTGGTGACACTTTGGTAAATGCAGTGTCCTGAGGAGCAGGTGTCTGGAGGCAGTTGGGCAGTGACTTGCATTTGAGCCTTAAGTAAAAGTTCTTGCCTCAGACAGAAAAAAAACCCCCACGTATTTACTGATGGACCTGCTTGTGCTGGGCTGAGGGCAGACAATTGCCATTTTAAGAATTAAAGAAGGCTTAATTATCTATTATAATGATTTTTTAAAATAACTTTAAAATGCAGAGAGAAAAATGCATAGATGGGCAAAAGACAGCACTGTCCACAATTTCTCAGGTTACACTGTGGCTCTTTCTTTCTGTTGTTTCTCACTGTCAGTTAATAGGAATATGGTTTATTAGTGAATGGATGGCCACAGGAAAACCCAAAGCATTCCAACTGGTGGAACTGGGCCCAGGGAGGGGCACTCTGACTGATGACATATTACGGGTAGGTGAAATTGATTCTTTATTTCTGGCTTTATAGCTGCTCTGATACATGAAGAGATGATGTTTTGTTACTGGGGTTTAACCTTCCCTAGTGACCAAATAACTTAAATCAGGAGATTTGCAGCTTAGACTGCTGTGAAGCTGTGTCAGTCCCTTTGGGAATTTCAGGGGCTTATTTCTTCTGAGTTAACCCATTCTGTCATGCCTCCATGGCTATTCATTAAAATACTCCCAATTCAAAGCATAACAGCTAATGGGATTAAGTACCTCAGAAAAAAAATTACTTATGTTAATGAAAAATAACTGATGACACAGTGAAGTCTAGTACATATTTTATCTTGAATACAAACAATTAGATTAAAGGTCTCTTAAACCTTTGATGTTTACAGCACATGTCTGTGCCTAACAGAATTCATCTGCTTTTATAGGTCTTCAACCAGCTTGCCTCTTTACTTAGTAAATGTGATGTTTCTATTCATCTGGTAGAAGTGAGTCCCAAACTCAGCGAGATCCAAGCACAGATGCTGACAGGAGGGAAGGTGCAGTCAACCCCTGAGGACAAGTCTGCTTACATGAAAGGTGTCAGCAAGACTGGAGTTCCCATTTTTTGGTACAGAGACATTCAGGATGTGCCAGCAGGTAAGGAGCTGAATGTCTTGTTACAGAGATGGTGGCCCCCCCTCCCCTTGCAGCTTTTCATCATAGAATCATAGAAGTTAGATTCATCAAAAATAATAAAAATGGTTTAATTTTCAAGTGGAAGCTGCTACGGAAGCATTAATCATCTAAGACATTCTTTTTTACCTTCCCCCAGGTTTCAGCTTTTACCTAGCACATGAGTTTTTTGATGCCCTGCCAATACATAAGTTTCAGGTATAGCAAGAAGATTATTGTAATTGTGACCATCTGTTTAAATTCATTTTCTCTTTGAGGAAGAACAGAATTAGGATGCAAAACAAGACACATGTATTTCCTCGTGATAAAATTTTTAACTGAATTTGGACAAGTAAGGCTTAAGTCGGGGGTAACTGTACAAGTTTTTTCATTCAAGAACAATTAATTTTAGAAGCTAAAGATTTCTTTCTGCTGAGAATGTCTCAATATTTTTTATTTCTTATGCTACATTAATGTTGTGGGGTTTTTTTAATTTCCGTATTATTTTACGTAGCTCTGCTAACAAAGACTGAAGGGCTTTTGTTTGAAGGATAGTAAAAATAGCAAAAGGGAGGCTAGTAAAAATTCAGAAGAAATTTTCACCTTTAGTTTGATAATCTATGAAAATCACTGGTAGAATGTTTTGATAAGTTCATGCAGCATTTTTCTTACCAGCCTCATTAAAAGCTGTATTCATTTGTTGGCTCTGCAGCTGCGTCTCTCCAGGCTTCTTCCAAAGTAGTTACTGGAACTAAACAGGAGTGGATAATTGTTGTTAATAGCACATTATGTTCTTAAAATGTTCGCTGAAATGCTTGACATGTTAGTTCAATCCAGTGAACATGATACTCTTTCAGCAGTTCAGGCAGTAAATGAGTGCTTTGGGTTATTAAACAGAAAACTGAGAAGGGCTGGCGTGAAGTGTTGGTTGATCTGGATCCAGAAGTTCCTGAGGGGCTGCGTTTTGTCCTGTCACCATCCAGCACCCCTGCCACACAGCACTTCATCCAGGTACTGTCAAGCCTGCTGGACTTTGTACTTGCATCTTTCCTGTCGTGTACATTTACTGCCTCTCAGTTACTCTGACAGCAGCAGGGGGCTCTCCATCTCTAAATGAGTAAATACAGCTTAACGTTTCTGTTCTGCAGAACTTCCACAAGCATTTAAATTTGATGTGAAAATGTAGCACAAAAGCAAACATGCATATCAAAGCTTTTTGAAATCAGAGCTTAAACAGACAAAATGCTTCAGTGAGCAACTGGAGGCAGTAAATAACATGTAGATGTCTATGTGTCATATCATCTCAACAGTGGCCCTGCTGTGTATGTACCATACCTGGGTGCTCTGCTGACCTTTAATGGAAAGGGTCTTTTTTTTTCCCCCCTGAAGTTCAATAGACCCTTAAAGTTACAAAATATACTAGCTGAGATTAAAACCAGCTACAGAGTTTCACACCAAAAGGCCTTTTTGAAGGCTGCACACAGCTAATTTTAATTCTTTCAGTGCCGTGGTTATGTAGTTTCACCTGATGCAGGTATTATTACTTGCTAAAAAAAAAACCAAAAAACAATTGCAGTTGACTATAGAAGAGATGACTGAAATCATTACTAATTGAAAATGATGGTTGGCAAAAAGTACTTCAAGCTTGAGGCAGGCCAGACTACATCCCTGGAACTCTGTGCCCAAATGAAGTGACAACTGTCTCCAGACAACCAAGTGTGAAGACTTCTTGCCTCGTACTTGTTTGCTAATGTAGGCATTTTGATCTTTGAACTCTGCACTAGCCTGAAGAAACCAGAGATCACGTGGAAGTGTGTCCTGATGCTGGTGTCATCATCCAGAGGCTGGCCTGCAGGATAGAAGAGGGTGGTGGGGCTGCACTGGTTGCTGATTATGGCCACGATGGAACCAAAACTGACACCTTCCGGGTGAGTCATTTACTCTGAAATGACAAAGTACTCTTGTTACATGGCTCATCAGGTTCTTGTAAGAGAAGGGGCATGGGTGGGCACAACAGTAAAAACTGCACTGTGCTGCAATCACACCTGGTAAGGGTTTTTGTCAGACAGAAAGGATCAAGCTACGTTCATCTCAAAGTATAATTTGCTGTTCTCACCCCTCACATGCAGTTTATCTTTGGGGCACAGCTATGAACACAGCTGAGTGTTTTCTTCCCATTTCATTTGTCAGGGTTTCCAGAATCACAAACTTCACGATGTGCTGAGAGCTCCAGGCACAGCAGACCTGACAGCAGATGTTGACTTCAGCTACCTTCGCAGGATGGCAGAGGGGAGAGCAGGCACACTGGGCCCCATAAAACAGAGGGAGTTCTTAAAAAACATGGGCATTGACCTCCGATTGCAGGTACTGGGACCTGCCTCAGCCCCAGGCAATACTCTTCAGCTGCAGGGGAGCTTTCATAAAAATTTCATTAAAAAAAAAAAATGTTTAAAAAGTCTGGTGTGAAAGAGTTGCTTCTAGACGTAAGTTATTCTGGATCCCTTAAACTGATCATATTATATGGAAAAGTATTTAATGCAAAACTTTGCTACACAGATCACTGTATGTGCTCCAGCAAGTATCTTGCCACTTCTGCTGATCATTGTGGCAATGCGGAGTTAACATAAAACAAAAAGTAATCCTGCTCTGGCAGGGGGGTTGGACTAGATGATCCTCTAGGTCCCTTCCAACCCCTAACATTCTGTGAAAAAGGATGGAACAAGAGATTGCAGGTAGGAGGCAATTTATAGGAATCAGGAGGTGCTGTAACCCACCTTTTTTTTTTTCCAGGTGCTCTTGCAGAACTCCCATGATGCAGCAATTCGTGAGCAGTTACTTCACAGCTATGATATGCTGATGAATCCTGAGAAGATGGGGGACTGTTTCAACTTTTTTGCCCTGCTGCCTCACCACAGACTCCCACATCCTAACAAGAATCAGCCAGAATCAAAGTCTCCCTTACCCCCTGTTGCTGGATTTGGTGAACTCGTACTGAAGTAATTTCAGACACTACAGCAAGAGGTCTGCTAGTAGCAGCTTTCAATAGCAACTTAAATTAAAAAAAAAAGGAATAAAGTCTTGCACTTTATGGTTTCACATAACAAGTGTTTTGTGCTAATGTAATCAGCATATCCTATAGCTGCATACACAGTAAGTAAAGAACTAAGTATTTTGATTTATCTTTGATCTGAAAGCACATGGAATGTCACATTACTTCTCCAGTCAGTTTTTTTCACACCAATCTCCACTTCAAGGGCTAACAATATTTTGGTAGGGAATGGTATTTCAGAGTAAGTCTTGTGAAGCACATGAAACCTGCTGGCTGGCCTACCCAAAGCAGCACGTGAAGAAATCAAACACTGCAGATACAGAAGCTGCTGTACACAGAGCAGAGAATTAATGGAGTTTCATGGGTCTCACACCAGAGCCAAGTGAAAACTAGTTAAAACTAGTTGTGAGTAACAAACAGATATGCTAAGATACTTGCTTTAGTACTGGCTTTAAAGCAGAAGTTGCCCTAACATTTTTGGAAGCTATCTTTGATAAGAAGAGAATGGTGGTGGGAACCATCCAGAAAGAGGTACTCTGTTTGAAAGCAGCTGCTACCAGAATTCCCACAAATCAGGAATTACAAAGAACTATCTCTAAGAACAGTTGGTAGGAGAGAGAATTTATGTAAATAAAATAACAAGTATGATAGGGAAATAAATTTTATTTTCAAGCTTATCAGAGGATATTTACAAACAATGGGATGTATAAAAATATAAAAGTACTTGACAGTATCCTTTTGAGGCTATAATTTTTACATGAGCCTTTTTTCTAGCATCATCATAGCACTATTTCTTGAATGAATGCAACTTAATTCACCTAGGGGTAATGATATTAAACACTGTCATCTACTGCTGTGTCAAAGTTGGCAGTAAAGGTAGAAAAAAAATGGAATTAAAAAACTCAGCTGTTTTTACTACTCTGAAGAAAGTTTACTCCTAATGTATGTCTGATTTTTTTTTTTGGTTCAACTAGTGGCTGCTTGTGGTTTTTGTCTGTCCCCATCAGTCTGTGTACCTGGTCAGGTAATCTCCTCCAAAGACTTTTTCTTTCTTTTTTTTTCTTTTTTTTTCTTTTTTTTTTTTTTAATACACCTTGAACAATAAATAGCTCATAATATTTTGGAGCAGAGCAGACTTCATGGGGAAAGACACCATCCAAGCCTTCTCCTTCATTGTTGTCCCCTCCTTTCTCTATTGTGCTTTTCCAAGGGACTGAGCTGGCTTTATTTCCTCCCTTAAAATAACACAAAGGAAAAAAAAACTCACAAGAAAACCTGAAGTTTAAGTTTATAGGGCTCAGGTATAAAATCTTGTATCTACATTATTAGTTACAATGGAAGATAGCAATGGCTTGGCTGCAATTTGGTTGCTTGAAGAGGGGAAGCTGAAAAAAAGCACTGCTGGCCTGGGCAAACAGCAGACCACTGCCTTCAGAGGGGATTGTGCTAGTTCCACATATGAAAAACAATGCCTCTCTGAAGAACACTCCTGCACCCCTGCCTTAACATAAGGGTGAAGTTAAGGGACAAATTCTGCCCCTTCTCACTTTGTGCTGCCTCAACAGCACAGGAGGGGGGAATGACCCCAGGGTAGGAGTGGCAGGGACTGACACCAGGCAAAGCCCCTGCACAAACCTGAGAAAAACCTGTGCAAGGAAGAGGAGCCCTGGTTGGTGGAAGAGCAGAAAAAGCTCTAAGAGACTGCCATACAGGCTACACTGCCATGTTGTACAAGGTTTGGTGTGTCCTAACAGGGAAGCCAGAGTTCAGCCTTCAACACCTTTAGACACCTACAAAATGCAGTGGCAGTTCCATTAAGGGCAATAAGAAAAGTGGGTTAAAGTCCCAAACCTACCTGTGGGTGCATATTCCTGCCACTGCCAGGTCACTGTCATGGCAAGCAGCTGCCAGCCCTGAAATAACCTTGAAAATGTTTATGTGTAACAGCTTAGAAATGTCTGCTTGCCTGCTTCCTTACCTGAATATCAACAGTAAAAAAAAAAAAAAAGTTGTTATTTACAGACATACACAAAAAACCCAACCCAAAAACTGTAGGAGGGAGAGGAGCTACCCCACAGCCTCTCTCTGACTTTGCAGTTCAAACTTGCATCAGTATTTTTTAGCATTTCAAACCAAGCTCCAGCTAAGCAACATGACATCAGGGATATGTCCAGCCACTCAGCACCTTCCAGCAGCACAACACTGTCATCCCACCCAGAAGAAAGTCATTCACTTTTTACATTTCTTAAAATGGGATGCACACAAAAACAACCTCTTTGTATTTAACATTCATGGCCTCAAGTTTCTTTGAAATACCACTGACTTCAACTGGTACATTGTCCTCTGAGGGAATCCTTTCCAAAGAACACTGCTGCTTCCTCCCTGTTGTGCCACAAGCCCAGTAAGTAGTTGGGAATCCACTAACAGAGGCAACTCCATAAAAACCTGAATGAGTAGCTTGGTTTTGCATCTTCATTCAGCTCAGTATCACTGAGCACAGTAAAGAGGAATGAAGTGGCTGCAGGTTAAGGTCAGAGGGCAAAGCCCTTTCTCCTACAATCCAGCTGCCCTGGCAGAAGCAACAGGTAATTTGCTGACCACTGTTACTCCTAGGTTTTGAGCAGAGTTAGAACACAAGCTAGTAAGTTACAAACTACTGATGTAAGTCCAGGGAACCTTAAATAAGGAAAACATTAGAAAAAAAATTTTTTTTAAATCAAATTACTCAAAAATAACAGAAGAAAGCTGCATATATTTTCCCCTGTTCTTCCACATCCTCCTCCTGGAAGCTGTTTTTCCAGAGTGAAAGGATCTGCTACCTCAAGTCTTGTGTACTCTCAGTGCATTACTTGTGTAGTTCTAAAGCAGGATGCCCTTGGTGGGTATCAAGGACACCTGCCATCCTTGCACAGCAACACACTGTTGTGGCATATTGCTCTGGCAGAGCTGTGATTATAATCTCCTTAGATCACCAGCCTGCATTTCAAGAGGAATGGAAGAAGTTACAGGGTTTTCTTTTTTTGGGGGATATCTGGAAAAAGTTCCATTAGGGGACAGACACAACAAGTTTAATTTCTAACAGCAGCAAATTATTCCTTCATCTATGAAGCTGTATTCAACCTAAACCACCATGTTTTGCTATAGGCCAAGGTATTCTGCTCTGATTTCTTTCAACAGGGTCTTTTCACCATGCACAGTTTAGGAAACTGGAGATGTATCTAAGTAACAGAAAAAAGGGAAACAGTCCTCTATGGCTTAGTAAATAGGGATTAGAAAACCATTACAAAATTCTTATTGTGTAGGCTATGAAAAACAAAAAAAACCACACCCAAACCTTGAAAAACACACAAACAGTTCAATCTGTACACATGTAGCCACACAGGTCGGTGAAATGTTCCCCAATGGGGCTTATCCCACTGTCCAGTTACTACTTGGAGTTAAGTCAGAGATGGAGAAAAGCTTGTCAGATGCCAGTCTGTTCTCCTGTTGATGCAGGATCCCCTAGGGGCTTCATAGCCCAAACTATGTGTACAGCATTCAGAAAGAGCAACGATTCTTCCAAAAACTCTTCAGTTTCTGTCTGGAGTATCCTTCTTTGCTGCAATTTAGCATCATGAATAAATCAAGGGTCTTCTTCCATGTCATCTGGATTAGGAGCCATAATGAAATGCTGGGGGTACTCAAGGTTGTGTTCATAAGCATGTTCTTTCCAGCGTGCATCATCACTCTCGTGAGTAATGTAACGTTCTCCAATGCGGGTCTCAAATTCTCTCAGGTCAAGCCAAGTCTGGTAATCCTAGGGAGTAAAATTAGAGATTTAAGGAAGCAGTTGAAGAAACAGCAGTACTCCATTCCCACAAATACATTCTGTTGTTTGTCTCTACTTTTAGTACAAATAACCACAAGACATAATCAGTAAGATCTGTTGAAAAGTAAATTAAAAAAAAAAACAAAACAACCCACAAACAGCACTCCCCCAAATAACTCAGAGTGTCCACAAAGAATGGTTCCAAATTAAATAAGCTACTATCTAAGGTTGTAATACATCCATATACTCAATACATAAAGTATTGAGAACACTGTGAAAGGAACCCATGTCAAAGCAGCAGATAAATTCCATTCCAAACAATTCCATACTAAAAGGACTACAGGTTAGAGCACACACCAGTTTGTGTGTCCCCCTCAGCACTGATTTCAGTGGGGGTCTCCACACCCATCTCTGCCTGCACTCAGGAGAGGTGCCAAGAGGCCAGATAGACAGTAAAACATAATCTGCCATGAGGAAAAAAAGCTAAAATCAGAAATATTCAAGCCTTCATGAATGCTTGTTAACAGACTTTGATAGAAGAATCCCAGAGCACATAAAATGTAAAGCTAAAACCAGAAATATTCAAGCCTTCATGAATGCCTGTTAACAGACTTTGATAGTAGCAGTTTTAGTAAATCTCTGAAGGATTTCATCCCCCAAAAAAATCATTATTCTCTCATTATAAATATAGTGGAAAAGGCAGATGGATTTACCTGTAACCATGGGTGACTAAGGGATTTGTCAACACTGAAACGTTTTCTCATCTTCACTTGAAGCAAATTGTTTATTAAATCAATAGCTGACAAAAGAAGAGCAAGAATTACATTGTTTAAATACTAAACACCTCTATCATCATTCACATGCTGAAAGTTATTTTTTTATATGTCTGTGTATATCCTATTTCACTCTTTCAAACTTAATCAAGCTCTTGAATTTTCTGTTTAGCTTTATGTTAAACAAGGCCACAAAATAAGTATGGGGTAAGCTTCCCTCCTCCCTTGATGGAAACATTAAAAGCTTTACTATATTACTCATTAACCTTTTTTCCTACTGATTTTAGTGATTTTCAGAAGTGCCTAAATAACTTGAACATAATTGTGTGGTCCAAAATGATGTAGGCACTTCCACTGTTGTATTGTATATGTCCTTCCACATCTACCTAACCATAAATACATTCTTAACAAGAAAGCTCTCTTTGGTGAGCTCTAGAGCCAACCTTGTAAACCTGTAGATTGTTCAGATCTGACATTTAGATCCAGGTTTTGATTCACTTGCCAATGTACAAAACTAAAATTCTAGATTCAACTTTAAACCATTTCTGTAATTACAGTTTAGATACTGTAAGTTTTGAGACCAGCATTCATCAACTACTCACACATGATTTAACTATTCACTGGGAATTTTGGAAAGTTGCAGGTTATTCATCCCCCTACCCATGCTTGCAATTAATTTAATTATTTTTTCTTGCTAGATCTATTGGCTCCTCCTGCTTTGAAATTATCTAAAAACTTGTATTTGACACAATCTTTCAGAAATGCATGCCAGCTCATACCTCCCCATTTTGGCATAGCTGCCTAAACTCCAACTAACAATAATTCTCCTACTCAGGTCTGAACGAACCTTGTAGTATCTGAATGTGTTATCTACATATAAAAAAAAAAAAAAAAAAAAAGAAAATTAATTCCTTTACCTTCGCTAGAAATTTCCTTCCAAGGATTTGGTGGGTACATAAATGCTGCATTTTGAATCTGATCATTTATATCCTCATCTTCATTGAATGGGAATGTGCCACTAAGGCTCACATAGACAATCACTCCTACTGACCACATGTCTAGTGAGCGGTTGTAACCTTTACTCCTGAGCACTTCAGGAGCGAGGTAGGCAGGTGTCCCCACCACAGAGCGCCTGAAAGACTTCTCACCAATGATACGTGCAAAGCCAAAGTCACACAGCTTTACCTGCAAGAGAAACACTTTTTAAGCTGAGAAATCTCTGCTTGATCAGTCTGTGTAGTACATGGCCACAAGTGTGCAAATGAGGACAAAAAAAAAAACAAAACCCTAGTTCCAAACTTGTCTCGTTTTTAGAGGCAAATCTGCACCCTCAAAGTCAAAATTGAAAGAGCTGAGAAATCTCAGCCAGTTCACAGAATCATATTCCTGAAACTGGAGGCTTCAGCTATACAGAAAACAAACTGAGTTTTAGCTAGAACTCAGACCCAGGCAGCTCTAGACAGAACAGTCCAATAATCATCCAGATAAAAAAGAATCAACAGCTGGTGCCTGCACTGACATTCAAATCCTCATGGTTCTGGGACAGTTCCTTAACTTGAACACGGCAGGCATTTGAGCTGGACCCCTCTTATCTGTACAAACCCAGTGTTAAAAGCAAGAAACCCTCCCCTCATGTTGTGAGACAAGATGCACCTCTGAGGGGAGAGAAACTCAAACAGACCATTGAATATAAAGCTATATAAATAAGTTGGAAGGAAAAAACCCCACAAAAACAACAACAAAAGACATGTGTAGTTCAAGTAATTTTAGACTGAGTCAGTTGAACAATCCCATCTGAGGTACCTCTTAAACCACTCCTCTAAAAACCAACACTGAAAAGTGATTAAAAGTTGTATTTTAATCTTTACTCACTTGAGGGAATGGCTCTGCTGATGCTAGTAGTACATTTTCTGGTTTTAAATCACAGTGCACAATATTCTTAAAGTGTAAATTCCTCAAAGCAACAAGTATCTACAAGAAGGAAAGAACATTTTCAGAACTATTCAAGTGGATCAGAAGTGCCAAAAGCCACACACACTAAACCAATACAGTCATTTGTATTAACACAAATTAATTCAAGAATTAATCTGTATATATTGTGCAAGTACTATTTTATTTCAGACTATCAAGACTTGAAACTGATGGGGCTTCTTTTCCTGTAGGTGTTTTTTCCCCCTCCTCCCTTTTTCTTTCTGAATGCTGTTTGGAGATGCATTTTACATGTCCATAATGTTACATCTTGATAGAGGCCAAAAAAAAAATCCATAATTAATGTGAAAATTCTTTCCATGTTCAGTCGTTTTTCACTAGATGTGAAGCCCTAACAACCATACAGAAAAACCTTTATCCAAACCCCATTCTCACATAATTAGAAGAGAAAACTAGCCTTTGCTCTCAAAGCAGAGACCCTGAATACCCACCTGAGTGACCATGAACTTAGTTATTCGTTCTGGAAGTCGACTTTTCTCACTGGAAAGAATCATCTCCAGCATATCCCCATGCAGCTTTTCCATCACAACAAAGACCCTTTCTGGGGTTTCAAACATGCATTCCAGGTTCACAATCCCAGGGTGGTGCAAATTCTAAAATAAAATAGTAGAGGTACATCACTAAAAGAAAACTGTCTGAAATGCCCTGGATTACAAAGAAATGCTGTCCCACAAATGAAAAAAAGCAGTTAAGTGGAGAGTTAAGAGATGAAAAAGAAGGATGTCTGAGGCAAGAAACTACCTTGAAACTAACATTAATTAACACATTAAACATGTCAATCGTAACTACTAAGACTAATTTGTTTTAACACTAATTGTGCATCATGATTACAGTTGATACAGTCAGTAGCTTGAGTACAGAACACACAGAATAACATTCATAAATCAAGGAGCCAGTAGACAAGCAAACAAGTGAAGACAGCAAAAAATCATACTGAATTTCCTGCTACCTGCAGGAGACAACATGGAACCAAAGTACATCTTCAGTGGATCCCCTCTAGGGAGTAGATACCAACCCCAAGTTATCAGCTCTACCAAATACTCTGGAATTGCTGCCCTTTTAATATTCCCTCTGACAAAGACTCAGAAATCACATATGCAGACATATAAATCAATTCAGAGCACTTACATTACAAGTAATGTAAAGTCTCATGTGAGCCCAAACTCCCATGTGCTCCAAAACCAGTTTCCTACCTGGAGAATGGCTACTTCATTCCGAAGCTGACTTTCCTGTTTAGTTGGAAACCTCATCTTGTCAATGACTTTGATAGCCACATCTCTTCCAGTCTTCCTGTGTTTCCCTGAACAGAAAGTCTGTGTCAGCCATCAAGAAGCAGAAGCAATTCAGAGATATAAAACTCTAGAGCAGAAATTCCTTTTTGGGGAAACAAGTATATTCTGTACAAGTGTGCAGTAGTGCTGTACTGATATTTACAACTGCAACTGGCAGGTGACTATTGAGAGGTGATCAGTAGATTAATTTAAACTAGTTACTACTCTGCTGTCAGGTTATGCACACTGGCATTAGATGTATTAGATGAAGCTTTTGATTGTGCAAGGGACTTGCACATGAGCAAGAACTAACTCACAGAATACTGCCCCTCTTCTGTGAAAATAAAATCAAAACCAAACCAACAAAACCATTCAAGACCAGTATGAAGAAAAAATCACAAGTCTTCTCTAGTGGTTTCATACTTGAATGGCACCACATGCTCAAGAAATGACATACCTAACACTCTACAGGAACATCAGAGTAACTGTGCCACAAAGAACATGTTAACACCAGGGGGTTCCTGTTGGGATTAAAAAGCTCTAAAAAGTTGTGGTAAGAAAAAAAAGAAAGATTTGCAGATAGCTCCAAATGCATTCTTTGCTGCAAGCTGCATCAGCTACATGAGAAGCATTCTGCAATACCCAGGATGTTTCAAGGTCCAAGTGTGTAGCTGTAAATGCTTATCCAGCTTCCCCACAACTGCTAGACTGACTTCTAGCACACTGACTCACACACTGCAAGAACTTGAAAATCTAAGACATTTAATAAATACTAAACTAATATAGAACAAAAAGGCTGCACCAAAGGAAAAAAAATATGTCATTATTTGCTTAGTGAAGGTTTTGGAAGCCATTTTGGGAAAAGGTAGGACACAGCTCCAGAGCAAGTGGCACAGAGGACTATAGTGGCACTGGTACAGGGAGCCCAGCTACACCCTGCTGAGCACCCAGCCAGGCCTCCCCTGCTGCTCTGCAACCAGTACTGGTGGCCAGGGCCTAGGCAGGGACAGGAATTTCTCCAAAGGCAGCTGCACCAAGCAACTAATGCACTTGCCTTAAACAGCCTCATGAATAAGGGTCAAAACCAGGCTTATCTCTATCAGACAGAGTAAGGCAGTTAATGGAGACATCACTCAAGAGCCAAAAGGATTTATAAGGTTACCAAGTTGAACTAAGCATTTGGAAAAAGATTTAAAATTTAAAAAGATTAAAAAGAGAAGGTTTCTATTTTCTCAGGTGCATATTAGCAATTTTTAGGCAAAGTATTAAAAAAACACAGCACTCAGCTATAATTTAAACAAAACTTTGGATTTATGGAAAATTAGTCTGGCTCCACTGGACATTAAATTATATTGAAATGTAGCAGAAATACTATCAACTATCAACTAGTTACTAAACTCAGAAGACAGGCTGCAAGAGAATGTAAAGCAAAACTACCAAATTAACCAAGCACTGAACTACCCTAGAGCTAAGAACTGAACATGAAGAAAGCTTAACAGATGTACAACTTGTAAATCTTTGTCAAGAATAGAAGACACAAAAAGAAAAAACAAGCCAAGCAATGGATGCAACTTAGTTTTAGCTTTATCTGGTTAAATAAATGGCTTTGTTACTGCTATTTCAGTAAGACTACACAGCTGTTAAGACAATATTAAAAAAAAGATATAGACATAAAATCAAAACATCAAAATACTGTCTGCATTTGTGCATAAGAAAGCATACTTTGATTCTCACTACAAGAAATATTGGGGGAGGAGAGGGAAATAGACCTCTCAAGAGTGACATAAAATCACACCATCAAACTACCTTTCCATCGAGCAGTTCATACCAAGTATTTAACTACACAAGTTCATCCTAATTGTATTTAACTACACAACTGCACAGAGAAAAACCACAGACACAATACTTTCTACATTTCTAGTCAGGAAGACAACATGACAGAAGCAGAATGTTTACCACTTGCAAATCATGCATCACTTTTTCTTTCTTTTCAGATTTATGGTCTGTGGTCTGGCAGAAATCCATAGCAAAACTGTTTGCATAAAATATGTTCAAAATATGTTTGCATAAGCCCTGTTAAAACATACACTAAAATATGTATTTTTCTAATTGCTTTTGGCCACACCTTTCAGATATCATTAAAACCAGGCATAACTGACAGCCTTCTTAAATACATGATTTCTAGTAGTGTATAATACAGACAACAGTGTTAGAATTTGCACTTAATCTCAATTCATTACTCTGAATTTGACCTTTGTTAAAGTCTGCTTTGTATTCCTCTGTGGTCAGAATGCAATATGCATTCTAAACAGATTCTGATGCCAATGCAAAACTGTAAATTAAAAAAAATAACTGTAAGAAGTACTGTATTTCAAACTGTAGAAACACACAGTAATCCTAACAACAGTTTTAACAAGGTAAGTTTCACCTAGACATTCTAATACAGCAAAGTAATGATGAAAGGGTTAATGATATCAAGCAGACATTCTACCTCAATAAATGCATAATGAAATCTAATGTACCTTACCTCCATATACAATACCAAACTGACCAGAACCCAGAACTTCATCAGCAAATATTTGGTACACAGAGCTGATATCCTAAAGCATGAAAAAAAGAAATCACATATATGACCAAAACATTCCCAAGCATATTGGTTAGTACTGGCTAAGCTGTATTTGCACTTGATATTAATTAAAACTCTGAATGTTTTTTTGGAACAGAAAAACACAACAAACTGTTCCTGAAAAGGATCCCTGCACTCAGCTGCACTGTAAGCAGAGACATACATCAGTACAAACCAGCAGCTGTGCCAGGGAAGTAGGTAACTTCTGCATATAACAGACTTCTTTAGATACAACACCCTGATGTTTTCTGCAGACACTGTTACTACCAATCACTTCATAACACCCAGCTAAATAATCACCATTATTATACAGTGCACAAGACTCACCACATTCTCCTGGACCTGACAGTTTGAAACAGAGATGCTTAGAGATAACTCTTCTGCAATAAAGAAGACAGAACTGAGTAAGTAAAGACAAAAAGCAAGCTTTTTCAAGTAAAAAGGAAGAAAAAAAAAACAAAACCCACATACACACCAAAAAAAAAAAAAAAACAAAAAAACAAAAAAACCAAACACAACAAAAAAAAAAACAAAACAAAAAAACCAACACCCTTTACGACTTTTAACCCAGCACTGGTGAAAAAATTTTTTTTATATTTCT
>JAABPQ010014231.1:13451-26373 GCA_033439865.1 Alcedo quadribrachys | reverse complement strand
GCATTATCAAGGTCTTCATTTGTCGAGTGAAAACCCTACTGACCAGGCCGCAGGGCGTTTGACGGGATGGGCTGGCCACCCTTTTTTTTTTTTTTTTTTTTTTTTCACACCACCTCCCACTCCTGGGGTGCCAGAAGGGATTCCGTGGGCTCACCTCAGCTCCGCTGGGGGCGGGGGCAGGCTGTCATCTGGGAAGGCAGGAGGAGGTGGCACGAGCGGGTCGCCCTGCGGCGGCGGCGGGTAGCAGCTCCCGTCCATGCTCTCGCTGGAGCCGATGCTGCCGTTCTGATACACGGTGTTACAGGGGTACCTGAGCCAGGGTGAGATGCTGGGGTCAATGAGTGTTCAAAGGTAATGTCTAAAGGCATTTTGGTTTCCCCCCTCCCATCCCTGAGCAGCAGAGCTTTTCCTGCTGGGTTATCCCAAACCGCCGCACTGCGACCGAGAAGAGGGATCGACCTGCTGGGAATTGCAAGAGAGGTTTTCTAGCAGCTGAAGGCTTTTCCCAGCACCCTGGGACCTTATCAGCCATCAACAGGATGGGCAAATCAAACCTTAAAGCAACATTTAAAAAGGAAAATTTAAGAAAAACCCCCAAAAAGTATCTTTTTTTTTTTTCTCAAAGCAACCCGTGTGAAGGACCATGGGCAGCTCATTAGTTTGTTCTGCATAATTCTTTGAGTAGAATTTGCCCAGATGCTCCCATGTTTGTTCACTGTTACCTCTCAGCAGCACTGGATGAGTATCTGCAGTGTGTATAGGAGTCTAGACACCTTAGTGAACAAGAAAATGAAAAAAAAAATGCAGAATCCCAGCCTGTGAGGGTTGGAAGGGAGCTCTGGGGATCATCTGGTGCCACCACCCTGCTCCAGCAGGGTCACCCAGAGCTGCCCAGCAGTGCAGTGTCCAGGGGGGTTTGGAATCTCTCCAGAGCAGGAGACTCCACAACCTCTCTGGGCAGCTTGAGACAGGTTCTGACACCCTCACACCAAAGAACTTTCTCCTCCTGCTCAGATAGAACCTCCTGTGTTCTGGTTGGTGCCCTCATCCTGTTGCTGGGCACCACTGAAACATCTGATTATATATAAGAGGATGTTTTGACCAGTTTGGATTTGAAGGACTCTCAGTCACACTGGTATCAGCAGTGGCAGAAAAACAAGAGGGACTTAAAGATGCCAAAAAATCAGCTTGAGAATAGAACATCACCAAGAGCCCGAGAGTGATGTCATTAAAAGCAAATATCCAGAGCTGAAACAACTGCAGGAAGAGGCCACTCAACTTCCAAGAAGCTCATCTGGCTGGGGGTTGGTGGAACCACCTCATTCCTGGGGGCTCTGGCAAATTCAACCTCCCGAACATGCTTCCAAGAGAAAAGAGAGGAGCAGGAAAATGGGGCTGTTGTGCTGCTCGCTTCCTCTGCTAGAAACCAAACCTGTTCTCCTATTAAACTACAAGCAAGTTTTATTTTTAGCTGGCGAGTGTGATTTCAAGAGAGATTTTTCTTATATGAAAGGAAGCTGTGAGGAGCGAGCAGTGCATTGTGGGGGAACTCTGTCTGCTTCCAGCCTCGCCGGTGTCAAAAGTTAAATGAATTCCCAAGCCAGGAGAGCTCGAGAGAGATCTGGAGCTTGCAATCCTTGGATGGGGACAGCCCCTCGCTTCAAGCTGAGGGCATGAAGAGCTGGTTTTGAAATGCACCAAAGCACAACTGCCACCGAGGTGGCTGCCGGGCTGGGGGCCCGGAGGTTGGCGGAGACGGGAAGGGCATCGCCGCGGGGTCAGCAGCCAAAGCTCCGTGCTCAGGAGATGGGCAGCAGAGAGCAGACCCGCTGAAGAAGCTCCTCCTGCCACCTTGCTCCAACGGCGTGGCTCCCCCTGAGTTCTTTAGCAAATTTCCCCATCAGCAGATGGATTTGCTTTGGAGAATCTGATTAGCGGCGCTATCGATCCGCGCGGCGGAGCTGGAGGAGCTGCAGAGCCGGGTGAACTGCATCCCAATCACCCGGCGCCCGCCCGCTCCCCCTCGCCAGGGAGCTGACAGAGAGCCCCAGACTTGCTTACCCAGCAGGGCCGTGTTTGTCCTTTGACTCGACAAATTCTTGTCCCATTTTCAGCTTCTCCCACTCTTCTTTCCGGGTTTTGATTTTCCGCGGATTCACGTTGCCTCGGTTTGGATTCTCCTTTTTCTCTTTCTGAGGGAGGAGGAATCAAAAGGAAACCTTTTGCTTTAAACTCACTGGGAACAGGGAGGGACAGACCAGACCTGTCACAGTTTCACGAAGACACCTTCTCAAAGAGCACCAGCATTTTTTGCTTTTCCAGTTACTTTCCTGATTGCTGCAGCTCCAACCATCTCCCACACAGAGAAGTTGAAGCCCAGACAGCATTAAAAAAGACAAGATGCCATCAGATTTCCCCAGTGCAGCCCAGACACGATGCCATCCTTACTCCCTGCCGTGCCCACCCCGAGGGCAGAGTGAAAAGCTCAGTTTCCCACAGCAATTCAGTTGTTGGCCTCTGGGTCAAGACTGCCAGAGTCTCACCATCGCCTCGCTGGTGCCGAGTGCTTTGGGGAGCAATATGGACACTGGAACACAAAGAGCTGGGCTTTGGCTGGCCTCACACTCTGCATTCTGAGGTGCCTGTAATCTCTGCTTTGTTGTTTTGATGGAAGAATCATCACCTATATTGATATTGAATATTCCAGCTGCTGAAAAGCCAAATCAAGTAGATTCAAATCGAATCTTTTATAGTTTCAGTTTCAGGCAACTAAACCAGGAATTCCACCTGGTGTTTTCAGCTTCAGTGGTTTTGCTGAGCCTCCCACTTGCCCCTCACTGCACATCAGGGCCTGGTTCTACACTCCTGAAAGGACATTTTTTCCTTCCTTTATTCTTCCACAGCAGAATTTATTCCACCACTCAAGACAGCGTGGTGCTGGGGCAGTGGGATCAGTGCTGCTTCAACGCTGAGCAGACCCCCCTGCATCACCAGAGGCACGGGGAAGACTCTGACACAACTTTCTCCCCTGACAACTCCACCAGCAACATGTTGGAGGCCCACAAACGAAGCCATTCTAACTGTACAGACAGTGGCATTTGAAAAACAGCTTAAGGGCATCTTTGTTTTCTTTTTTAACTAACAAGGATGAGAGGAAGGCAGAGCAAAACTTCACTCAATTGATCCCTAAACAATTTAAGGGAGTAAACCTGAATTCTGGGCAGCAACTTTGGAGTCCAAGCTCTATTAACACTTCCCTCCTCCTGCTCTTCCCCAGCATGTCCCTGTTGGCACAGATCTCCCATTTCCTTACCCTGTGTTTCCTCTTCTCTTTCATAATATCCTTGGTGTCCTGAAGCATTTTCTCCTTCCAAAGGTCAAAGAAATAGGAAGGATCCGTGTAGAATTTAAGTGCCTCTTTGCCATCATCCCTAGAATGAGGAGGTGGGGAAAAAAATACACAAACAAGGACCAAAGTCACACGTTTGAAGCCAAAAAAAACCCCCACAAAGAACAACCCCAAGGGACAGTTTCAATTCTGCAGGGAGAAGGTTGATCACTCTGCTCTCAGCTCTGTCCCCCATTCCAGAATGATCCACAGCCTCGCCCATCCCAGCTCTCCCCCCACTGCCATCACTCCTGCCCTCACACACTCTCCATCCATCTCCATCCATCCATCCCTCAGCACCTTGAAGAGTTCAACTGCCCTGAACAATCACCGGGAGAGCAGCAGCTCTGTCGCTTCAACTCCCTCTTGTTTGTGTAGTATTTTTGGTGCAGGAAAAAAAACAAACCAAACCAAACCCAAACAACAAACCCAAGCACCTCCTCCTCCAGCTCAGGAACCCTAAATCAGACCAGCAGCGTCCTTGAAACTCCTGAGTGAGCACAGCCACACACACACTCTCCTCCTGCTTTGCAGTGCAGCCGCGTCTGGCAGAAGACAGCTGCCTCCAGCTATCTGTAATTACTTTTTACCTGTTCAAAAGATATTTATGGATGTGGGCTAAGTCTGGGTATTCTGACCCCCTTTACTCCTACTACCTAACAAGATGAAATCAAGAGCAGGAGAACCGGTTCTCCAGTCAGCATAAGGTCACATCAGATAGCTCAGACCAGGGAAGGCCTCAGAAAGCAGCTCCTGATCTACAGGAGCCTGCTGGACCCACCTGGGTGAGTGCCATTTACAGATGTATGCTCTGCAGTTTGCTCTGCAGCTTTCTGGAAAGGAGCCACAGGGCTACAGAGAAGCACAAGGAAGAAGGAGGAAAAAAAAAATGCATCATCTGCACAACACCAAGCGTGTTTATGCAGTGCTGGCCAAGCCTTGCCCCACGGCGGTCACTAAAGCAACAGCAGGCAACCAAATCCATCATTTTCTAGCTCCTCTTGTTTCTACAGCCCCAACAGCAAAGTTTCACCTAATGCAGGGATGGAGATTTCCTGCTGGATCTCAGTGTAGCAGCTCAGTTTCCCATTGGGATGTGGCTGCTTCAATAGGGATGGGAAGAGCTCCTCAGCAGGTTGGGAGGAAGAGGAGCCAGGAAGGTATGGCTGCCATACCTGTATGGTGAGAGGATGTTGAGAGGTGGAGGAGTGTTGCAGGTCCTATAGGTTTCGAGGACAGGCACGGGGAGCGAGTCTCTGTCGAAGAGCTTCTGGTCCTGAGTAGTGGAGCTTTTGAAGGCCTTCCTGGTGTTAATGCCTTGCAAAGAGACTGTAAGAAAGAGGAGAGAGCAAGTGAAGAACAGCTTGACCCAGACCAATGACACTGGAGATCAAGTAGCAAACATCTGATTTCGGTTGGAGTCCTTGGCACGCTCAGCGCTCCTTAAGGTCGGGTTCCTTTTCCCACAGATCCCTTGGGAAACCCAGCACAGCTCGGATGGTGCTGTGCCAAGACCTGCTGCTGGACAGATGCTGCTCCCTCGAGAGTTGCCAGGGTGGTTCTCAACCCCCGTGACCAAGCCTGGGGTGCTGCAGTGCTACCCAAGCTGCTGCAAAGCAAGTTTCCACACAGAGACTGGCTACTGAGCAAATCCAGACTGGGCCAGAAACTTCTGGAGCAGCACGGAGGAGAGGACACAGTGCCTCTTAGGCCAGGAGAAGCTGTTCCAACAGCCAGGCTGGTTTGATGGCCGTGAACCAACCTCCCTGACTCAGTGAGAGCCTTTACCAGCCCCGGGCTGAGCTCCATTCCATTACCTTCTTCCTCTTTGGGATCCAGCTGAGTGACTTTGACTTGCAAGCGGTCGACTCTCTCGACCAGAACGTTCACCCGAGAGGCAAAGGTGTTGGCTTGGGTAAACAGCTCCCCAAATATGTCTTCTGCAAATTTACCTGGAATATTAAAAGGGGCCACGTTACCCTCGTGAGATCATATGCAGCCTCCCAGCTCGTTTTCTTGAAGGAAAGAGAAAGGAAAGAAAGGAGGGATCAAGCTGCTTCTCAAGCCTTGTCAGGGTTGAGTGTAACATCCAGGAGGAAAAGGCTCTGTTCCCCAAAACCTGACACTTCCAAGGGATCTTCAAGCAATAAAGAGACAATGGAGAGGTACTTTCAAGCCATTACTAAAGCAGAGGAACAAAGAGGGTTGACAACACTATACTGGTCTGAATCTGGCTGGGGCTGTAGAGCCTTTAAGATTTCTCTGCTGTTCTGTTTATTAGACGAGCAAACACAGTTAGATTTTTATTGCTCTGGAGAATCTCAAAGGCTCCCAGTTTCCAGCAGACCTGCCTCCGGGGTAACTGGCACGTATTTACAAGCTCAAAGAGCTCTGGAACTAGAGAGCAGCTCCAGTCCTTGATCCTAAAGCCTGAGCTTTAACCACAGACGAAAGCACTGACCCTTTTGTTCCTTCAGGTGGCAGTGTCTGAAAAATTGATGCATTCACGTTTATTCCAACTCCAAACCAAAGGGGAACTTCTCCAGCGGGGATATTCTCTCTGCAACAGCTTGGATTGCCCAGTGGGCTGCTCTGACAAACATCAGCCACTGCAGTCTGGGCTGCAAACAGCGCCCAGGGGCTTGGATCAGGAGCTCACCGCACTGCTTACGAGAGGAACAAAGAGATGTCCCCTGTCCTCCAGAGTTTCAAATCTATGCTTGCAACACGAGGTGACCACAGGTAGACAGGAGATGGGAGAACTGGAAGAAACCCAGGAATCTGCAGAGTGCTACCTCTTTGTCCTGCTCTCAGGCACAACCCACGACGAGGAGCTGGATCCACCGCACTGAGGACAGCGCCGAGTGGAACAGACTTGGCACTGGGAGCAGACACAGGCCCATGGAGTTCCCACTGATGGGAAACATTTCCAGCCACGGCTGTTGAGTACAAGGCTGCTCCCAATAAGCAGTCTGGTTTTGAAGTGCATCGTCATATGGTCAACAGTTTGTTCTGGAATCTGTTACTCCTCAAGATCCTCTCCCGACATTCAGGAAAGGATAACCAGCTGGGAGTCTAACTTTAACACTGGGGAAAATCTGGTTGTCTGCAATGACTCACATCAGAGAGACCTTCCACGAGGCATCCCCCAAAGCCCAGCTGCACAAATACCTTCAGCCCTCTCCAGTGACGTACCCGCTCCTCATCGATCCTCCCGGGAGGTTCTCCTGGTGCTGCCAAGCACGGGGAACCAGCCTGGTTAAAAATCAACCTCCTCCACCCCTCTGGTGGCAATACCAGGCTTGAAGTGTTTGCAGAAAGCAAACGCTGGACGTTGACTTCAACCGACCTCCTCCTCCCACTCTCCTAGGCAACGTGTGCTCCATGAACAAGCTTTCCTCTTCTGAGAGGGATTTGATTTCTGGAGATCAGTAGCTCTGGCTACAGCCAGGTTTTGTGAAGGACTCGCTGGTACAAAACCAGCTCTGACCACAGAGGGTGAGCATTCATCTGTGGGATAATTTGACACCTCCCAGCAACAGGTAAAAAGTCGTCATTTGGTTTCTGCTTTAACGAGAACTGGAAATAATTTGTGAATTTCAAAAGGAACTGCAACAAACACCAGGGGAAAAAAATGCAATCTTTGGTTTACCTTGCCGAGGAGCACGTTTCAAGTGTAAAACAACATCTAAACAGCATTGTATATACGGGTCTTGACCCTGGATGGGCCATATTCCCATCAACACAGCAGCAGAGAGTTACCAGCCAGCACCTCGGCCCGCCCCACGCTTCGTGTACACTGGGAGATGGGGTAAGGCAAGAGATTAATTTTTTGGTTTAGTTCCTTTGACTGCAAAAGTGCAGCTTACAATCAGAATTATCTTTGTCATGCACTGGCAGGAAGACAGACGGCATGATTTAATAGGTCTTTCCATCTTTAGCTCATAGATTCTGTAAAAATCACACAGAAAGGCACAGTCGACTTATACAAAGTGCTACCAGCTGTGATAGTAACGAAGGGTAAACTCACTGGAATATGAAAGTTTGACAAGATTTATGTTTGCATCTTTGTAAAGAGACTGTGGTGCGCCAGGCATGGCTGATTATTCACTTGACAGGGCTGTCACAGCCTACTGAACCTGCTTTACGTCCCCGTGATAGTCAATGCAGGGGGAAGGAGAGGATTTATTTTTCAGAAGAGCAGCAAAGGCAGTGAATGGAAAGGGGAGGGGGGGGGGGCAGGATTTGGTCATTTGGGTATGAGGGTTCTGCAGCAGGTAGTCTAAATATTGCTTCATTTTCCATCCTGCTGACCCACGGGATGCAGCTAAGAGATGGTGCTCAGCATCTCTTCCCTGCAGACAAACACTCCAGAGCCACCTCTCTGGAGTTTTCCCTCCAGCTCTCTCACAGGTCAGGTTGGCACCTCCCTCCCCGCATCGCCAGCGAGGAGAGCAGGGCACCTTCCCCAGCAAGAAACTGGGCTGCACCGAGGAGGTGGAAGCAGAGAGAAGCTTTGAAGAGCTGAGCTGCTCAAAGAAGGTCTAAAGATGAAGGATCTCACCAGGGCTCTGTCACACTAACCCACTGCGTGCCTCTGGACTGGGATTAGCCTGCTCGGCAGCTCGGATTTGAGCAGCTCATCGTTTCACACGCACGAGAGGGATTTTACTCACAACCATCTTGGCTCCAACCCCTAACAAATGAACACCGAGGGCCAGTTGAAGGGGAGCAGAGAGCCCGGGCTTGCCTGCTCAGTGACATTTCTCCAGCCCAACAGAACGTGGAGCCCGACTGGCAGCAAACACAGGCCCAGATTTCAGCCACAGCCACGTTTTTCACCGCTGGAAAGAGACCGTGTCCAAACTTTCCCCGCCACGTTCACGCTACAGTGGAAGACAAGGGGCTTTGCAGCCACCACAGAGGAGCTAAACAATGGATTAATCTGATTATCAAAGTCTTGCTTCAAGGGCAGAGGTGGCTAATGAGAATCCAGAGCTTTTCAGCAGAGTGAGGAGTCATCCCGGAGAGACCACAATTAACTCTTTGTTCCTCACAGAGCCCACACGTTTCCCCCCCTCCAGCCTTTAGCCGGCGTCGCCGTTTGAGGGAGCAACCCCGGTGCCCTTCCCACAGTATTCCAGAGGCAACTCCGGGCTCCGGCTGGGGACTGTGGGTCTCTCAACGCCACGAGCGGCGGGAGCGAAGGGGCGTCTTCCGCGCGCGCTTTTAATTACCTTTCATTAAGAGCCGACTAACGACGCGGGGCAGATCCCACCCAGCCCAGCTCCGCGGAGCGGCGCGCGCAGTCAGAGGCACGTTCTCCGACACCAGCTCCCGGGCTGCTCCCATTTTCCAAGCCTGAGTTGTGCTCCATCCTTCCAGCTGCAGTTTCGCTGCAGCCGCTCCCACCGTACCCCCCCCCCCCCCCTTTCCCCGTTTTGCTAGGGAAAGCAGCGGGACCGGGGCTATGAAATTAGCATCGGATTTCTTTAGGAAAACATTTTTCGCATTACCCAGGGAAGGCAGATGGGGGAGGAATAGGAACACGAGAGTGGAAAGGGAGCTAAATAAAGAGCACGAGCGACTCCTGAGGGCAACGCGCAGGCTCGCCCGTGGTACTCACTCAGGCTGCCCAGCTGTCGAATGACATTTGCCAGGGTGATGTTGGTCATGCATTCCAGCTCGCTCCGAACGCTAGGCAACGTCTGACGGCACAGGTGCCTTGGCTCGATGTTCCTCGTTACTAACGGCATGGTGGACCTGCTTCAGGCACTGTTCTGAAAAAGATGAAAAACAACCCAAAAAAGAAACAGGAAAGGATTACTCAACCGCAAATTCCAGGCACACCAGAGCCATGGTGTTCGTTTTTCCTGCTCTCAAATGGCTTTATTTATAAGCCTTCTTTTCCACCACCACCACCACCACCACCCCCCCCCTTTCCCCTCCTGCTCTTCCCCACCCTTCTAGGATGGGTTTCATCAGAAAGAAAGATCCTGCTGTTCTGGGACTTGCAGGGACAGCGAGGCCCTGCCAGCTCAGGTACACAGGCAGGGATGGAAAAGTACCCATCCTCGCCCGAGGTGCTGCTGGCACTGCCTCAGCTGTTGTTCCTGCCCTTCCTCCCCTTGTTCCTGCCTTTCCTCCCCATCCTCCTGCACGGCGTCTCTGGTGACTCTTACAAAACTCCTCTGAAACATTTTCAACTTGCAATCAAGAGATTTGCTTCAACTCAGGTGCTGGAGAAGGGAGATGTCTCCTTTAACCAAAACCAAAGCAGCTTCTTCCAGCACCCCAAAGCACGGGTGCCTCTCCCAGGCTCTCCTGAAACAACAGGAAGGGCTCGCAGCTGACCAGGAAACTTTTTGGTGACTGTTCCTTATCCTGCAGGCTGCACCCCTCTTCCCTTGGGAAATCCCCCGGGGCCCAGGTTTACACTGGACCATTGTTCTCCTGCTAGGGCAGTTCAGCACTGAAGGAGCTCTAACCAGGATGCAGCACTGGAGCACTCCGGGGAAGGCCGGACTGATTGTGTGACAGGCAGGACAAACTTCCAGCTCTTTCAAAAGTAAATCAAAGAAAATAAAGGAAAAAAAAAACAAACCCCAACCAAACCAAAACATAAATGTCGGGAAGTTGTGCTTTGAACAGAAAACACTTTTATGTGCAGGTCAGTGCCCTGAACTGATCAAAACCTCCTTCGCCAAAAGGTTGAAGGGACAAAACAGCTCCCAGCAGCCCATCCAGCTCCAAGAGAGGAGGGAACTGGGATGGAGAAAGCAAGGAGAGCCACACACACACCTGAAATCTTCCCAGGCGAAGCGAAAGCAACTACACCCCAACTCCTTGATTAATTTAGAAGGGGAAAGAATCACTTTTCTAGGTCAGCTGAGGAGGAACCCAAGAGGAGCAGGCAGCTCCCATGTGATAGGCAGGCTGAGCTGCTGGGGCTGGGTGTAAAAATAAAGCAGGAAGCCAACAGCTCGGGGAACATGGCTTCCTGTCACCACCAGCACAAACCCAAGAACCATAAAAAATCAGCTGTTTGCTCTTGACTTTGAGCCACCCTTTTGATAGTCTCGGTGGCAGCTGGCAGCTTATCTTTGAGGTCCAGGAGTCCTTCCTGGATGCTTTTCTATCAGGGTGTTAAGAGGAAGAAGTGGGCATTATCCCTCCTAATTACCTCACGAGCCAGATTTTGAATTGCTAAATTTGACCCATTAAGGCAGAGGAGTTCAAGAGCAGCAGCTCGGGGATCTCTCCCAGACAGCAGATGCAGGTTGCCATTTTGCAACGCTCCTCCACCGGGGATTTTTTCCCTGCTCTGCTCCCCAAAACCCTCCACCTTGGAAAGGAGGAGCGAGCAAGACCTGGAAGGGTCCTCGAAATGGGAGTGAGAGCTGCATCCAAAGCACTAAAAGCAAAACCTCTCCGAGGGCTGAAGCTCTTGTTGTTCTTCCCCGTGACCAAACACTGCAGCAGCCACCTGGATATTTCAGGAACAGGGAGAACTAAGGAAAGGGCTCCGACCTTTGCTTCTAAACACCCTGTGTTTTATTGATTACAGCCCCAGCCCTCCAATCTTTTGTCAGCTCGAGTGCTTTACGCCAGACCAAACTTTCCCAGCTCCCCCCAGACTGCAGTCTGCACCAGAGTGAGCAGCTCTCACAGCATTCTGCAGGCTGCCTGCATCGAGCTGCTTGCCTGGGAAAAGTCCCCAGGGCTCGGCCGCGGTGGGATCTGCAGAGCCAGGGTGGACACAGCCCATCCAGCTGGAAACCTTCCAGACAGCAGGATGGACAGAAGTGGGGGGGAACCACCAATAAGCCTGGAAGGGGGTAGAGATGGGAGTGTGTGTGGATAAAAAGAGACAAATCGCCCGAAAAATGAGAGGTGTGCCTGGGGGGACAGATGCAGGTAGAGCTGATCTCTGCCAGGGTGGGGAGAACAGGGCAGAAAATGGAGCAGTGCCTCAAATACCCACAAACAAACAAAGGCTTGGGATAGAAAAGCCTGGCCCAAGCTGCCCAGGGCAGTGCTGGACTCCCCATGATCCCTGGAGGGGTTTCTGAGCTGTGGTGCTGAGGGACAGGGGTCAGTGGTGCCCTGGCAGTGCTGGGGGGAACTGCTGGACTTGGGGACTTTAAAGGTCTTTTCCAACCAAAAGGATTCTGTGGCTCTGTGCTGCTGTCTGTAGGCAGCACCCCCAAGAGTGTTTCCCTTCAAAGCACCTTCTGAAACTGAAGCCAACGAGTAGCCATGAAAGTTGCTTTTTCTTTTTGGAAAAAGAACAATGGCAGAGCCTCGGTGCAGTGGAGATTTGCACTAGTGCAAGACAGCAGAGATAAGAGCTGTGAAAAACACTCCCTTTAGAACCTGGATCACCCTGCCAGCCCCGCCTGCAGAACCCAGTTTCCCCCTCGTGATTCCTGTGACTGCCCTCATCATCCTCAGCCTTCATCATCCTTACAGAGAGCACTTCTCCTTCCCAAGGCCACGGGCACTGCTGCTCCTGAAACCAGCCAGGATCCAGCAAAGAGCTTCAAAGGACAGATTAATGCCAGGATGGGTTGGGGACATTCACCCCTCTGTTCTGCTAGCAGCCTCTGGGACAAGAGGCGTTTGGAAGCAGAATTCCCTCTCCTCTGAGCAGAAGGACAAGGAGCTTCAAGGTTTCCAATGTTTTGGTAGGGTGGAGGCAGGGAGATAGGAAATCTGGGAGCTCCAACCAGAGCCTGGTGCCAGCATCAGGGAAAAGGGCGGTGGATAAGGTCTGTTAGACCTCATTTGTCCCCAGGAGTCTTTGGAGGGTAGGTGGAGAGATAGCAGCTAATGGGCTCCTGGAAAACCTTCATGCCTCATGAGTAGGCGGGACAAAGATTAATGGTTTGGACTGGAAAAGCAGTGAGTTTGGAAAGCAGGAGTTAGGAGGGGCTGAAAAAAAAAAAATCACGTGTGGGGAAGGGCCAAGGTGTGAGAGAGGAGGAAGGGGGAGGAGAAGGAAGCAAAACACAGCACAAGGCACAGAGCTGGGGGCAGGGAAGAGAGATGGAAAATAAAACAAAGATGGGACAGCTCTAAAAAAGCTTTTGCAGGAGGCTCTTGCTTTTGTCTTTGAAGAGAGTCATTAAGAAGCCCACTGACAGCACAGGCCATCCAGAGCTGCTCTCCTTTCAGTGGGCAGGCCATGACAGCACAGCAGTTTCCAGCCTGCTCACCAGGCATTAGTCACTGTCACGTAACCACCACAGACCATGCACTGGAAACTAAACCCCACCATTCAGAAGAGAGTTCCATGAATCTCCAGGCCAAAAATCTTTTGGGCAAAGATAAAGCTCCATCCACTCGCTCGCTGGTGTTGAAGGTGAGATCTGGTTCCAGCCTAGGGTTTGGGGTGGGTTCACTGGGTTAAGAATCATAGAATCCTTCTGGTTGGAGGAGACCCTTCAGATCATCCAGTCCAACCATCCCCCAGCACTGCCAGGGCACCACTGCCCCATGGCCCTCAGCACCACAGCTTGGAAACCCCTCCAG
>JAABPQ010014231.1:0-12734 GCA_033439865.1 Alcedo quadribrachys | reverse complement strand
GCTCAACCAGCCCAGGTCCCTCAGCTGCTCCTCCCCACACTCCTGCTCCAGACCCTTCCCCAGCTCCATTGCCCTTCCCTGGACACACTCCAGCCCCTCCATGTCCTGCTGGGAGTGAGGGGCTCAAAACCAAACCCAAGATTCCAGGTGAATATTCAAGAAGCTGCAAGAACAGCACGTCACGGGCAGGGGACTAGCCCCACTCCTGCTGTAACTCAAGAGGAGATGAAATGAGTTCACAGGAAACTACCTGCAAGAAACAGCAAACTGTCTGCAACAGATTCTTAATGAATATGGGGAAAAAAAGGCATCCAAGTGAATCCCAGTGCTCCCCAAGTGATCTGCAAAGTCCAGAGGGCTGGGGGCTGAAGCCACTCCTGTGCCAAATCCACAGGCACCATGGAGGTGCAAAACACTCATCCTCACACCTCCTTCAGAACAGGAAGGGCTTTTGTTTCAGGAACAAATGAAGGGTTTTGTTTTGGTTTTTTGTTACTTCTTTCCCAGTCAAACCCAAACCTTTCTACCTGCTCACAGCAAGCACCTCCTCCCAAGTCTCCAAGTCATGGCTTGATTCAGAGAAGGCTCCCGGCCTCCTTCTGATGGCAGTGACTCAAAGCCAAACCATCTGAAGAGCCCAGCAGCTCTTTTCCCTTCTCTGCCCCACCTCCAGCCTGGGCATTGCCAGAATTCCTCATCATCTCCCCTCTCCCGAAGGGCTGACACAGGCACAGCCCTGCCCCAGCCTGGGAGCAGTTTGCTGAGCAGGACAAAAGCCCTGGGAGGCGAGTTCACCGCTCCCACATTCCTGTCCAGCTCCCAGCCACAGCTGCCACCTCTCTGCCCAGACTCACCAGGCTTTTGCTGGGCATCCCAGCACAGGCTGTGGGCTCAGACACCTCAGATCACTCCAAGGATGCAGATCCGTGGGTAGGATCCTTCCCCTCGTGGCTGCCACTGGAAAACCTCTCCCTTTCCACATCCTGCTCAAGGGTTTAAAGCAGATCCCAACTTGGGCAATGATACCTGTAAATAATCTTGGGGCAGTGGGGCACAAGTCAGGCCCATGAAGTGCTTGTGTGTGGGGGGGGGAGGGCAGGGAATAAAAGCAACTTGCCATTTTTGCCTTTCCCAAGCCAGCAACTTTGAGCAGAGCCCGAGGTCCGTTGGAGATAAGAGTGGTGCTCTCAGATTTGTTATCTGCAAGTCATCGACTGCACTCCCCAGGAGCCCCTGCTGCAGCAGATCACTCAGGAATCCCAGCCCTGGATTAGCATCAGGCACAATTGGCTTGTTTCAGCCCTGCCACTCTATAAACCCCTCGCACAGAGCTGCTTCTTATTGACTCTTTTTAATAAACAGGGCTGGCACAGGAAAATTGGACAATTGTTAGGAAGGAGAAAGGAGACAGACTTTGATTGCAAGTACCCAGCAGCAACAGAGGGATGGTTTAGGATGGAGCATTTGCTTTGCAACTCGAGTTCCTTCCAGGGAAAACAGCAACTGGGAGCAAATACTCCTTAAGGAGCAGAAAACATCACCGTGCAGCAAAGAGGGGACCCAGCCTGGTGTTGTTTCTGTGGAGCAGGCAGAGGGGAGTCACCATGGCTGAGCTAGGAGGTGAGGACACACACAAAGAGCCCTCAATAAAGCCAGGCTGGAGGAGGGAAGAGCTGCCAAGGTGCTGCTCACTGGTATTTGACCAGTTAGCATAGCATTACTGGGAGTCACCTGGGTAATTCCCCACGCAACCTCTTAGATGGGGGGGACCATCTGCAAACAAATCTGGACCCCAGCAGTGAGCTCATCTGTCACTGTGTCTGCTGCAGCACAAAGCACCTACAGAGGACAGAACGAGGTTTTGGAGAAGGGGGGGGGGGGGGGGGGAAAACGGGGGTTGATTTTGCACCAGCATCAGGGTGACCAACCACCCCTGCCCTCAGCAGGGCTTACCAAAATCCTCTGCCACGGCCACAAACAAGCAGCACAGCCAAGGAGACCAAGCCTTGGGCTGAGAGCCTTGGAGAGCAGCCTCTCGGAGTACCCGTCGGGGGATTAGCCACACCAGCAGGTTTGGGAATGAGGGAGAAAGGAGATAATCAGATCTGAAATTCCCATCAGTATGAAATGAGACTTAACTCAGTAGCTTGCCAAGGCAGACTGACTGTTCTTTCTAATGTCTGTGACAACTCTGCTTCAAATTTCAAGCTTCTCTCAGCAGTAACTACTCCCCCATGTAGCTGTAATGGCCAGAAAGAGACTGGCTTTTATGTAACCCCAAAAGACCAGCAGAAAGGGAAGCAGCAGCCACACACAGACATGGAAAACTGGGGGGAAAAAACCCGACAAAAAAAAACACAGGCAAAAAGAAAATAAAATCCAAAAAACCCCCCATCCAAGCCTCAGCAGAAGGCTCTGCTGAGTGCTCAGGGCTATATCCCAGCTCACAATGCAGCCAGAGAGAAGTGGGCTGCAGCAATCAGAAATGCTCCAGTTCCACGAGAGCCCCGGCAATCAGAGCTGCAGCCCAGCAACAGGGAGGGAAATTATAGAGCAAACCACCATGTGATGCCCCAAACTGCTCCATCCCTCCAGCTGGAACGAGGATTCAGTCCCAAAAAAACCAACCCAAAAACCCACGGCACGGGCTCATCTGTCATGAAGAGCCCAGGCTGGCAGCAGCTGAAGAGGAGTCGGCAGCAAAGGGCAGCTGCAGGGATGCTGCTTTTCACAGGGGGCTGTTCTGTCCCCAGAAAACCATGGAAAACCAGGATAAAAACCCCACTGGATGCTCGGGAAGAACATCACCCTCCATCTCTGAGCAGCCCGGGCTGTGCTTGCACCCACCCACCACACAACCAGCTTTCCTGAAGCCACGGGGCCTTTAGGAGACCAGGGATCCATCCTGCCACTGCAGCTCCCTCTGGGTATCCATCCTTCACTGCAGCCCCTAACTGGGGAGCTGCACCAGCAGGACCCACCAGCATCCCAGAAAGAGGCATTTCCAGGGAGATATCCCAACACCAGGAACGTCAGTGCCAAGCTGCATGGAGTCCTCGAGACAACAACCAGCCACCAACCAGCCTGCTCAGCTACTGCAGCAAAAATACCCTTTTTTTTCTCTCCACTATCCCCCCCCCAACCACTCTTCTGGCTCTCAAAAATGCAAAAGAGGCTCCAAAAGCCATTTTCTGTGTGGGTTTTTTTTTTTTCCCTTGTCTGGCTCGTGCATTATCATCATCATTTACTGCCCTCGAGGGGATTGCACAGGTGTGACTTGAAAATTTGGCTCTTCCTTTTCAACTTTTGTGATCAGCTTTGCCAGAGATGATCTTGCTGGATTAAATGCCAGGCTGCTCTCCTGGAGAGGGACTGGTTGGGAGCTGCTGGCAGGAATGGAGCTGGGGGTGGAAGGATGGGGGTGTCACTATTGGGGAACATACAGATCCTCCCTGGCTTCTGCTGGAGTGAAAATATCAGCAGCAGTTTGACCTCGACACTGGGTTGGGGGTTGTTTTTATTCCTAAACCCCACACCGTTGGCCTAATTAATGTTTCCATTCCTTTAGCTGATAAACAAGTTAAACAAAGAGGGTCACTTGGTGTTCCTATCACTGCCTGATGAGGATACAGGCAGAAAAAAAAAAAAAAGTAAGCATTTAAATAAAACTCTAGAAGAGATGTGACAAGAGAAAGGCAGTTTAGCTCAATTAAAGAGAGCTGTCACAGGGATTTGATTCTCAGAATACAGAACTATTGATTAAAACAGGAATTAAAGCTCCGAAACAGAGAGGTTTCAAGGTCTTCACCGTGAGGATATACATCAGGAGAGAGGCAGGGCTCCTTCAGAGCCAGAAAAGCTCTGGCTTTGTTGCTTCCTAGGAAACAGGAGCAGCAAAGGGAGCAGAATCTGTTAAAGCCACGGATAATTTTGGCAAGGATACAAGGTCGGTGACAATACAGAGCAGTGAAGCTTCAATCAACAGGTAGCTCTGGTGTGCTCAGGTACAGGCAGAGCATCATTTGCTGGGAAGAGAACCTTCAGCTCATGGAAACCAACCATTCCAGGGCACCACTGCCCCATGGCCCTCAGCACCACAGCTCCAAGGCTTGGAAAGCCCTCCAGGGATCACAGGGACTCCACCCCTGCCCTGCAGGGGAAGAAATTGTTCCTCAACTCCAACCTCAACCTCCCCTGGGGCAGCTTAAGGCTGGCTCCTTGGGAGCAGAGCCCAACCCCACCTGGCTGCAGCACCGTAGGGGTGGGGGGGGTGTCTCACCAGAGCAGAGGTGAGACACAAGTCTCTCCAAGTGCTGCTGGAGATGCCAAGACTCCAAGTCTCTACCAGCACTGAACTATCCCCCAAAGGTCTTGCCTAGCAGAGACTCCCTCTGGGTGGCAACACTGGCACCACCATCCCCCCGTGCCCAAGCAGAACCACCTTCTGCAAACTGCACCACCAAAGCCAATCCCAATCCCTCCTTTCCCATCTGAACCCCTGCTAAGGAGGAGAGGGGGGTTTCTTCCCTCTCCCTCCTCCTGCCAGGGGCAAGGCTGGTGCCCAGGAGCACCCCCAAAGCTCCCAGGACACCCCAGCACGTTGCCGTGGAAAGAAGGCTGGGGTGGGCTTGGGTTCTGGGCTTTTTGTTTTGGTGGGTTTTTTGCCTGTTTTGGGTTTTTTTATCCCTTCAATAACTTCTTCCTGAAGTCTGAATGCATTTGAACCTTCCTTTTGAGCAGATAAACTCCTCTCTCCTTCCCAACGAAGCTCAGGCCTCCCCTCCCTGAACACACAGCAAACTATTTTGATTAATGAAAGAGAAGGAACAAACCAGTTCCAAGTGTTTTCTATACAGCTCAACTGCTCTTTCGGTTTCAACTCACGCCTAGATAATTATATCACAGCTCTGAGTGCCCCCACCCTTCTGCTGCACTTGGGGAATACTGGAAAGATAAGTCTTTTCTTAATTATTAAATGTAAATAGCTCATTAAATATAATCCAATTACTTTAATTGTAAGAAAAAGGAAGTAATTACAATATGTACATGTATTCTTGCCTGAATAGTTTTAATATCTTAAATGAATCTTTGCAGCATTAATATTTTAAGTTAACCTTTGACACCAGGAAAAAAAAGACACTGACTCCCTGAGATGTTCCAGAAGGGTTCTATCTGCTGGGATTTGTCACCAAAAAAAAAAAAAAAACCCACAAGAGAATGGCCTTGAGCATTGAAATTTAAATGGTTTAGAAACAGTGGCTTAAAAGTCAAAATAATGCAAAGGGAAAAAGGAAAAAAAATACACATGATGCCAAGAGGAGCCCTTGAAAATGCTGGTTTGGTGTCAGGAGCCAAGCAAGGTGGGTGCTGCCAGGGACCACCACTTGCTGACAGCAGCCCATGGGCTGGGAAGGCAGTAAAAGCCAGTGGCTGGTAGAAATAACCCTGATGGGAAAGGTGATGGCTGGAGATGCTCCCTCCAGGCCCCACAGGAGCCCTGCTCAGCAGCACCAAGAGCCCCCAAGTATCTGGGGGTCTCTGGGCAGTTCTCCCTGTGCCCTGTGATTCCAGGGTGGGAAGAGAAACCAGGGCTGAGGGAGGGGACCCCACATCTGGGATGAGCCAGTTATTCCATAGAGGTGCCAGGTGAGAATCACCCCAGACACCCTGACTGGGTGCCAGAGGGGCCTGGGCTGCTGGCCACCCTTCCAGGGGAGCTGCAGGGTGCAGCCCTCTGGCTCTGCTCATGACAATCCTTGGCCTCACTTTCTCCACCAGAGCAGCCAGCAGGCCCCAGCAACTTTCCAGCAAAGCTCTGCTGTTTCAATCAGCCCCCCTGGGCTGACAGAGCAGGGTCAAGTTTCAGCTTGGCTGTGGTGACAGATGCCTGTGTAATCTCCTTGGGACAGAAAGAAAATCTTTTTTTTTTTTTTTTTAAGTTTCCATTTTGCATGTTTTCAACCCAGCAGTGATCTCACCTTGTGTCATCTACAGCACGAACTCCAGGCTCTGGAGCATCCAAAACTATCTGCCAGTTTGAAAGCATCACTTGAATCTTTTTGGGAGCAGGGATTAGCCCGTATTAGGGATGCAGAAGATGTGAGCCTTCTACCAAAGCTCAACCACGAGGTCTAGAATAAGCTGCTTTATGGAAACCTCTCATGTGAAGCCAGACCCTAGATGTCACCTCCTTGATACAACACTGAATCCACAAGGGCAACCAAAAGGCTGTTTTGTCCCAGCTAATTACACACGTTGATCATTTAGGGAACCATCCAGTTACTTCCATGCTGCCCTAGACAGAAGGTAAAGCTTTTCCATTAAAAAACAAATAAATCTCTGAGCCTTCCTCCAGCACAAGCTGAGCCCAGCAGCTGGTGGGATTGAAAGAACAGGATCTGGGTGTGGGCACCGTGCAGATCTCACCCGGTTTGGCTGGTGGTTTGTTGGTTTGTCTTGGGGTTGGGTAGTTTGGTTTTTTTTGGTGTGTGTTTTGTTGATTTTTTTTTTTTCTTTTTCCCCTTTGCAGCTGCAAGGCCAAACCCAGCAGAGGGTTGTGCTGCTTCTGACAGCTCACAAAAGCAGGGTGCCTGAAAGGGAACTCGCTTCCTCTCTGGCAAACACTCAACCGTGTGCTGGGCTAAGGGGTGGTCGTGGAACTTTCACCCAGCTATTCAGCCAGGGTTGCTTATTCCCCCTCCCTCCCAATTAAATCCCATTTTTTTTGCACTCCATGCTTGAACCACAGCCCCACCAGTGCAGCAGATATTGTGGCTGATAGCCTCTGCTGAATGCCACTGAAAGGCCCCCGGAGCCGCCTGAAAGCAAAGCCTCCTTCATTCTCCCAGCCACAGAAAAAGAGACTTTTTGCTCCCACAGAGGCTTGAAGGAAGACTCTAAGGAGGAGGAAAAGGGCATCCAGTGAAAGAGGAAATGAGAAATTAAACCCACATTCAATCTTATTAGCAGCAATACAAGAGGTCAGCAAAGGACTGAGCAGAACTTCCCAGCGTGAGGAGGATTTGGGTGGGATGGGGCTCCCACACCCTGGGGGGGGGGACACACCAGCCCCTGGAGCTGGGACAGCAAAAAAAAAACAACAACAGGGTTTTTGGCTGGAGATTGTCCCTCCAGACCTCACAGGAGACACTGTGCTCACCAGATGAGGATGGGATGAATATTCCCCCTCCTCTTTTTCCATCTAAACCATTTTTTCTCTCTCTCTCTCGGGATTTCCAGCCTTTCTGCAGCACCATTGCTCATCATTCCCCTAATGATGGTAAATAAGCTCCAGTATTTTGTTGATCCTTTTTCCTTTTGCTTTACAAACAAAAAGGTCAGAATCATTAGCCCAGTTTTAGGATCCGGGAGAAGCTGGGGAGAGGCAGGTGGCTCTGGAACATCACCAGAAACGTCAGCAAACAAACAAGAGACCAAACCTTGAGCCCCGGGATGTCAAATTAACCCCCTCTGGGTCACCCAGCCTCCAGAGAAACCAGCCCACTGCTGCCCAGACACCAGAGGCATAAAGCAAAGAGGCTGAGAACAAGGTGAGCACAGAGCAGAGTTCTCCCTGCTGCCCTGCAGCTTCCCACTGCACCCCAGCACCAGGCAGAAACCACTGGCAATTCCTTATCCTTGGTGGATTTTGCTCCCCTGAACTGGTCCCATCAGACTGAGCTCATCATGTGCAGAGCCAGCCCCCTCAGCAGCACACCCCATGTTCACCTGCCAAGTCAAAAGGGGCTCCTTCTGATTCCCTTTGCTTTTTGATTGGAAGCTCAGATCTCCCTGTGGTGCCTTTGGGAGCTGCTCAACTGAAAGTTCATTCAGGTGCAACAGGTACCTTGTGAGGAGAAGGTTCTGCAGCTGCACCAGACACTGGGAAGCTTCATTCTTAGTGAGCTCTTCAGCAGAACCCAAACTCATCAGCTCATGGGTTAAGGTTTGATTTAGGGCAGCAGGAAGGAGGATTTTTGTACTGGCCAGCTCTGTGTTGTCCACCCCATTGCCATGACTCCCAAAGGGGCTGCAGGGGAATCAGACTCCCCCAGGACACACCAGGGGGGGCTCAGAGCAGCTCCTCTGAAGAGCTGGCACAGCCACAGCCCCCCAGGCAGCAATGTGAGCCCTTGAGAGCAAACTCTTCCCTGCTGCTGCTTTGCTGCCCTTCCCTCCATCCTCTCCTGGCATCTGAGTGTCCTTCAAACCACCACTTCTCCCCAAAACAGGCCTGAGATGCTGCTCTGTCCCAGGAGATAACACAGAAGGTGTCCAAGGGCAGGTCACCACCTCCCCTGATTAATGGGAGACCAGTGGAAATTCCCAGTGCTGTTCATTTTCCTCACCCAAGCCCCCAGAAGCCTCGCCCTTGAGCTCTGCCAGTGCTCCCCCACACCTCCAGCAGCACCAGATTCCCGGGATTTCAAGAATTCAGGGAGGATCTGGAGGACTCTTTCCCAGAGAAGGATGGAGAAATGAGATTAAAGCTTCGTGCTGCTCTCTGGACAAAATAACCTGAAGAGTTGATGTTTCAGTTCTTCAGTGAGAGGCTCCCCCCCCTTCCCAGGCAGGAAAATACAAACCCTGCAGACCTCCAGATGGAAAAAAAAAACCCACCTAAATCTTATCTGAAGGCCTGAAGCCGAGTGGGTGAGCAGACCCCTTGTGGACAGGCAGCACCAGCAGCCTCCCCTCCCCCCAGAGAAAACAGACGGGCTCTTTATTACCCAGGAGTTGCAAAACTCTCAAGGAAGTAAATGTCACCAGGGTGGTTCTGTTCTGAGCAGTCATTTTGCTTCTTACCCAGCAGCCAGTGCCACATGGCTTTTTTTAAACCCCGTGTTTATAAATACCTACCAGATTTAAATAAATATGAAGCTGCAGCAACCAAGGGCCCGATCTCGGGAATATTTATCCTTGCACAGGCAGGAGAAATACCCAAATACAGGGTTATTTTCACTCCAGATCCCCTGAGAAATGAGAATGGTGCTGCAAACAGCAACACACCCTGGGAAGGGAGGGACATTTTGCTTCCTTTTCCCAGCACAAGTGTCACTTTTCCTTTGCTCCTTTTGCCCAGTGTTATTTCAGAAGCCCTCTCCAGGAGCTGGACCAGAGCTGAGTTTGCAACTGGTGGCCCGTTCTGGTTGGTTTAACCTGCCCCAGTAGCAGCTGTAGCTTGGTACTGGTGTCCCATTCCAAACCCAACCTGATTTTCTGGCAATATTCACCCTGACAACCTGCTCTGTTCCACCACCACAAAAATAATCATCATAATAATGAAAAAAAAAGAGAGCAGAATTGCTGCTGTAACTGGAGAGATGAGGCAATCAGGGGAGTTTTAACCCCTCCACCCACACTGCACCATCATCTGCAGCTTTGTGAATGAAATCAACTTTTCCTAGACCAGCCCTGAAGAATGAGATCCATTCGAAGCACGTGGAGAAACTGGGTTGGTAGTGATCAGAAAGGTTGTGTTCTTGGTAATGAATCACTGCTCACAGCTACCTCCTGAGCCACAGCTTCAAAATACATCATTTCTGTTCCCTGTGGCACGTTATCCAGAGGGAAACCAGTTTTCTCCTCCTCTTAACTCCCATTAAGTCATTATTCCAAACCCCAGCAGTCAGCTCTGTAAAGACACAGGGGCCACAGCTCCAGCCTCTGCCCTTCCCAACGGGACACAGACCAAGTAAAGCAGCCAGAAACACCCCACATTCCCTTCTTTTTCATTTGCTTTTGGGGTTTCTTTTAGTTTTCCTGCAGCCTCCTCATAGATCTGCAAAACCAGAGCTTGAAAGCTGTTGAGACCAGTGAGAAACCAGAGGGGTGAGCAGCCTGCCATGGAGCAGTGGCACCAAACTGCTGGGTTTTGATGGGTCAGGGCTGTGGGATCAGGGAAATGAAACTGGGGTCTTGCTAATGTCACCCTGTGGCTGCTGGGAAAACCCTGACCAGCAGCAGACAGCTTGGAAAGGCTTTCTCTTCCCAGCTGGAAGAGTCTGCCAAGAGTCATCTATCAAAAGGAGGGGGGTTTAATCAGAAAAAAAAAATGGAATTGGGGGTATTTACTTTAATTTGTTACCAGACAGCTCAGAAAATGTCACGTTTCCTTTCAAAGGTGGTGAAAATGGGTAGTGCAGGGCAAAGTCAACATCCAGCTCAGCCCTGGAATTCTACCACAATCCACACTCTCTGAGTCCAGCAAGGCTTGACCTTGTCCTTGCTGAAACTGCTCCTCATCCCAAACAGAACCAAGCATTTAACCCACCAGGAACCAATTCTTTGGAAGGCAGAAATCTTGGGTTTCACCCTCATGGTCACCAACCCACCCAGAGACACCACTGCCAGCAGCAGCTTGACTCTTTGACCAGTGAAATTCCCTCTGCAGAGGTTCCAAAAAGGTGGAAAACCCCAATTGCTGCCTTTCCTCACGTGACCTGAGCACACAGAGGTCAGCACTTCCCCTAAAAGCACCATTCTGTCCCAGGGAAGGGCAGGGACACACGTCCCATCAGCTCCTCATCTCTCACCCTCATCTCTTCCATGTCCCAGGGAAGAACACACAAGTGGTCACAGAGGCCTCCAGCAATTGTGAGCCTGGCTGCAGGCACTCAGGGTGGGTTTTTTAACCGTCATGATGATATTTTTACATCTATCAGCATCTACAGTGCTGCAAGACTTTGGTTTTTAGTGGTTTCTAGGTGATTAGGTCTGTTCCTGGCATTCCACATCATGCCAGTCCCACCATCTACATAAGAGGTGCCCAAATTCTGCTGTTGATACTAGAAAAAGAGTAATCCCAAACAGAGAACTTCTGGCAGGAAAACAAGAAATATCCTACCATGGGAAGGTCCTTGAGGTCAAATAATAACTGGGAGGAGCCACCATCTCTTCCTTTCTCCAAAGAACAGAAACTATTTGTATCCCAAAGGAGCAACTCCCAACACAAACCTAAATGCTGGTGAGGTACAACCCCAAGGACATTCCTGACAACATCATCTCTGGAAGAAACACAGTCTGAGGTCACCAGCAAGTCAGTGCATCTGACTGAACTACACGACTATCCCGTTACACCCTCCAAAGCCTCCTCTGAGAGCACCCAGGGATTCCATACCGGGGCAAACATCTTCCAAAGCACCCTAGAGCACCCAGACAGACCCATCCCAAACGTTCTGGGTGCCCACAACTAATAGTCAAGGGGCTTCCACACACCCCGAAACTGCAGCCAGACACAGCCGAGGGTGGACCCGCTGGTGGGGCAGGACGAGAGCCAAGAGGGAGAAGTTGCTTTCTCATGAGTGCAATCACCAGAACTTGCAGCAACACGGGCAGCCAACCGGCAGCCAGGCAGGCAGACTTTGTACACGCGTTTGCACAAGAGCTGGTGCCAAACCCAGGCTGCACAAGCTACAGCCAGCCTGGGAAGGAAGGGACCCCCTCCGGGAGGGCCATCTCACGCCCCTTTGCCTTAGACAGGACCCCGCAGCACCCTCCTCTCTCTCCACCTTCCCTCGCTAAGCCGGACCTCGGTAACGGCCTCGGGACAGGAGACACCGGGCGGGCCTCAGCACCCCGGGCAGACCTGTCCCCCCCTGCACCCCAGCCCTTCCTGCCAGCCCGGCCAAGGGCGGTGAATGCAACCCCTGGGAGGGGCTGGGAAAGTGTCAGCGCAGGGATGAAGCCATTTCCTTGTCCCTGTCCCCAGGCCGGGGCCAGACGCACTCCAATCCCCCCGAGCCGGGGGGCAGCGGGGCCCACAGCAGCGGAGATCACTATGTGGCAGGAAACAGAGGCCGGCTCAGCCCCATAGCTCACTATTTGGCAAGGGCCTAGCGGCCCACAGCAGCACCTCCGTCTCTCTCCCTCGGGCAAAGGCGGCCCGGGAAAGCCGGGGAATCTCCGTTCGCCCCTCTCGTACTTACCCCTCTCGGCTGCTGTGCCCTCCGGGCCCCTCGGCTCGTTAGCACCAGGGCGGGCCAGCCCGGCCGTCCGCCATTCCACAGCTCCCCCTCCCTGCCCTGACTGAGCCTCGTCCCGCCCCCTCCCAGCCGCCGGTCCGCGTCGCCATTGGCCAGTCTGTCAAAGGTGCGGCCGCACTATTGGTCAAATCCAGCTGTCAATCAACGCCGCCCTACGCCACTTACGTAGGAAACTGGAGCAGCGGCAGAACCCCACCCAAGCAGGCCGCGCAAAGAGAGTAAATAGGAAGGAACGTACCATTAGAGGGGCCCGGAGGGGGGAGCCCCGGACGGTTTCGGGACAGATTCCAAGGGCAAAAAGGAGAATTGCGACACCAGACACATCCATGACACTTGGAAAATGTGTATCTCAATCTGAGAACGCCAGAACTCCAGCTACTTCCGAGTGGCTTTGGAGGAAAGAGGGCTCCATCGCTTCCTCTCACCCCTCTCCCTGCGGAGAGCTCCGCTTTGGTGTCGCCCTTCGCCTCTATGGTCTCCCGCCCTGCGAGGAAAGTTCCACCTGGGGGAGCGGGGGTGTCACTGACGGGCGGGGCGGGGGGGGCAGGAGGAAGAAGGGGTGGATGGAGGGGGGTCCCCAGCACCCCACTGCCTCCAGCCCCTCAATGAAAGCGGGGGGACCCTCAGCCCTCCCAGCTGCCTCCAGCTCCTGAGTGACAGTGGGGGAGTCCCCAGAGTGGGGGAGTCCCCAGTCCCCCATCTGCCCTCCGCCCTTGAAACAGGGCAGGGAGTCCTCAGCCCACCCCCCGC
>JAABPQ010014230.1:12441-26542 GCA_033439865.1 Alcedo quadribrachys | reverse complement strand
TCAAGGTCCCTCTGGATGGCATCTCTTCCCTCAGGTGAGTCCACAGCACCACACAGCTTGGTGTCATTGACAAACTTGCTGAGGGTGCACTCATTTGATTATTTTTTCTGTGCCACATCCTCAGTCACCAGGTCACCAGTATCCTTCCAGAGAGGCCCCATATTCTCTCTCATTTTTCTCTTTTCTCTTACATATCTGTAAAATCCTTTTCTGTTATTTCTAATATCTCTGGTCACTTGGTCCTCTTGTTTGGGTGGTCTGTAGCACACACCCACTGCAAAGTCTCCTACCCTACCTTTGACCTTGGTCCATAGGCAAAGCACCACAGATTCTCTTAGATTTGTCTCCACAAATGACCTTGGAAATTTTTTTTAATCCAGCCAATGTCCATTTACAAGCTGAGAAACCAGGTGTCATCTTACCTAGGTTTTGAACAAAGGAGAGTTGGTCTTTCAAAATTATTCCTAAGTAGAATCTCAACAAGAGCAATGCAATGAAGAAAACAAATACCTTGCAAAACTCTTCATCAGCCACCAAGCAGTTATCTTCCAAGTTCAGAGAGAGAAAGAGATGAGGCACAATCATGAACCAAGCTAAGTCAGTCACCAAGAGAAAACCACGCTAAGAGAAATCTAATCTACAGTTATTAGGCTTAATGAAGACAATATTTCAAACTGGGTACAAGTTTTCCACCAGAGTTGAAATAAATTGGGTAATCTTTTAGCTTGAGCTGCAGACAATGAAGAAAGTGCCATTTTAATTTATACAGAAGCAAAGAAAAAACAAGTATAGTGAGGAGAAAGAACATCCCTTTTATTTTTTCCCTTTCTCTCTTTAAACCTGAGAGACAATAAATGAGAAAACCCAGGAAAGCAGTCAGAAACAGAGTGCATAAATGCAGAGAAATGCCTTTAGCTAACCAGCAGCAGCCAGAGCACTTAATTTTCATGGACAGAAGAGTATTGACAGGCATGCTCCTGTGGGGAAGAAGGCTGGTCTAAAGCTGAGCCTTTTAGGTAAAGGACCACAATATAAAATTAAGGGTGATATTCCTTGTTGCAAAAGGAATAGGATGTCAGATGAGAGAAAGAAAATCCCTAGGAACTTGTAATTGTTAAACAGGGACAAAACACCACTAACAAGAAGCAAACATAGGCAGGACTGGATTCACCTGAGCCAAACCTTTCAAGAGAATCTACCTGGACCTTTTAGTGAACTCTCAACCTCTTAATAAAATTTATTTGTCTCTTTAATTCAAGAGACAGACAAATTTTATTGAGTATTAAGGATGGAGAAGATGTTGCAACTCTGAAGAAATCTTACCTGTTTTGTACACACCTGGGCAGAGCCTCACCTCTGGGCTCAGCTGCATGCAGGATGGGGGTACAGATCCCCAGCTGAATATGTGGCCCCTTCCCCAGGGAAGCTTCCCCCAGCACTCTCCAGGAGTCCTGCCCTCCTTCCAGGGAGTGGAAGCAACCCTGCTGGTCACTCTAGAGAAACAGCCCAAACCTACAACCAAAACTATCAGATACCCACTAGGAAAATTACATTTGGGGAGGAAGGGATGAGGATGACACACTTCTGTGTACTTGGAACTGGGAAAAAAAAAAACAAGCTTTGAAGCACATGCACTCTCCCAGACCCCAGATGGCAGCAAGGCACTCTGCTCTGGGTCAGAAGAAAAGCTTACATGCCTAGAAATGTGTCCATATATTCCAACTCCAACACAACCTGTCTAATAAAAGCAACTGTGTCTCTTCACAAGCTCCACCTCACCCAGTGTGGCTACACTAGTAATATATCAGTTTCATGGCAGGTATCACAAAATCAGTATGGAGACTGATTGCTACAGCAAGGGTAGAAATATTAGACTAAGCTGTACAGAAGAAATACTGACACAACAGTAAACATTGTAATATTGCCCTAATATAGATGTACAGAGTAAAGAAAGCACTTGCTGCACTGTGTATTTAACCTGACACGTTATAGCTCCACTATATTACCCTGTGATGTCAAACTGTAACATAGCATTAAATGAAGAACAGATAAAATCTATGGTCTTTTTTTCTTCTCAGGGTTGTTTTGGTCTTAAGCTCCCTGTCCTTGAAACTCATGCCACTGAGACAGCTGAAAAAACAGAAGGATCAGCTGTAAGCAGCTAGATAGATCAGAAGGTTGGCAGTGAACGACTGAATTAATTCTCTCTGTGGCTATGTATTTACACCTTACCCAAGCTCACAGTCACTTAAGGCTTAGATCCCAAGCCACAGGTAGTCTGGCTCTCAGTGCTCACACATTGCTGAAGCATCCCACTCATCTTTTGATGCCCCACCTCATCTTTTGTCTTAGGTGAGCTGTCACTTGAGACACCTGCTTTGGCAGTGCTCTTCATCCCACTACCAAGGAGGATAAAACATGCAGGGCCTTCACTTCTCAATAACCTGCAAAACTCTACCACTTGTTTGTTTCTGGTCTGAAAAAAAACCAACAACAAAAGGGGATTTAGCAGGTAAGAGGGATGGATACAGCACTGAAGACAGCACCTTCTGCTTCAACAGTTGGTAAGTGTTCTTGCTAAAGCCACTGGAACCATGGAATAACTTGAGTGCTACTGGGGGAATAAATGATTAATTGAACTTCTGTTAGTGGAGACAAGGTGTAGGACAGAAAGTATCCAGTTTAAATATAAAATCCTGAGTGAATTACAGAGCTACAGAGATGATTAAGGGTCTGGAACATCTCTCAAGAGGAAAGGCTGAGAGACCTGTGGCTGTTCACCCTGGAAAAGAGAAGACTGAGGGGGGATCTGGAACACACAGGTTCCACCTCAACATAAGGGAAAACTTATTTCTCATGGAGGTGATGGGGCCTGGAACAGGCTGCCCAGAGAGGTTGTGGAACCTCCTTCTCTAGAAACTTTCATAACCCTCCTGGATCTGTTCCTGTGTGGCCTGCCCTAGGCCGTCCTGCTCTGGCAGGGGGGTTGGACTCCATAGTCTCCAGAGGTCTCTTCCAAGCCTTACTGTTCCATCATTCTATGACACAAAGCAAAAACTATTTAATTCAATAGTCCACGTGCATGCATTTTTTCCTCCTCCTGATACAACCCAAACACAACAATGCAGCAGTTCTGTGGCCATTTGAAGTTTTGCTCAATGGTTCCAGTAACATGGCACTCGTATTTTCCTCTGATCATTCATGCTGACAGATCCCACATGAACAATGTCAAATACTTGAGTTCTTTTCACTGTTTGGCTCCAGAGCATTTGTCTACTGGAATGAGGACTGTCACTTAAGATTTCCAATTTGTCAAGGACACTGAACTCCTGTTCCAAAATGTCACCAATGTCTGCTTAAGATTTTTGATGGGTTAATTTTTTTTCTTTTAATTGAGATAATTTTGGGAATACATAGCCTATTATGTAGGGTATGGTCAACCTAATAAGTCCATGGGGCATCATGAGTCTTTCCTCTTCCTTTCACAGCCACAGAAGGACAGAAAAGAGACTGAGACAAAGTTTCTGCAGATTGATGGATCTGAGGATCTAAATTTCAGCACACCCTTCACATCTGCTCTGTGAATGCAGTTTGGAGATCTCCCAGATGTTTAATCTCTCTACAGCAAGCCTCAAAACAAGCCTTTCCAGATGAAAGTTTCATGCCAGAGAAGCAGAGCCACCGGACAGGTAATATAAGAATTATGCTGCTAATAAAACGTCTTGACCAAATTCTAAAAATGAGAAATAAAACAAGTGACACCAAGAAAAAAAAATAAAGAGCACTTTGTTTCCCCCCTTCCCTTCTTTAGCAAGATCCTGCAAAATACACATCACTCAGTTTTCTCGTGTCTTTAGTAAACACAGTAAATTCTAACAAAAGCATTAACAAATAGCATTAATTTCTATTCTGATCAAAGTGTATTTCTGTTGAGCATTATAGAAGCATCAGGATAAACCCTTTTTCACAGAGCACCACCAGCAACCTCCTGCTGGGCAAGGCAGGGGAGTGTGGCTCATGCAGGCAGAGCACAGCACAACCACAGGCTCAGCACTGCTTGGCAAAACTCCCTGCAGCCTCTTTGGAAGCGCTGGGTTTGGAGGATCCACTCCACCCAGACCTTGAGCTCTTCCTCTGATGCTCTACTGGAAGAGACTAAAAGAGAAGAATGTGGAAGCTGGAGGGCTGGAAGGAACACAGGAGACAGAATTTTCCTCTGCAACAAGGGAAGATAAATGATTCCTCCCCCACTCCAAATGCAATTCCAAGTGGTGAACAAATGACACTGAGTTTGATCCTGTGTCTTAGCTGTATGGTTATTATCAGCACTTGAGGATGAAATGTCACTCACAAAATTAGTTTTACTAATTTCCAAAAGGAGTAGATGGAGACTTGTTTGTTGGTTTGGTTTTTTTGTTTTGTTTTGTGGGGTTGGTTTTCGGGTTGTTTGTTGCTGTTTTGGGGTTTTTTTGGTTGTTTTGGTTTTTTACACACACACCCTTTAAGCAGTAAAGGCAAAACCTGTTCAAAGTCTATAAATGGGAACTAAAGCCTTTCATTTCCATTCCGTTATTAAAGTTTAAGATTCTTTTGCTAATTTGCATGACATAACCTCAATCCTGCCACCTGATCTAGGAGGCCAAGTCCAGGATCACAGCAGCGTGGGCAGTAGTGACACATGGATGTTGGCCCCTCTCTCAGATTACCCCAAGATGGATTGCTGGAGGAATGAATTGATGAGACAGCTCCTCAAACTGCAAGTGTGGCTGCACACCCAACAGAGAAGGTGCTCTGTGTGCACAATGCCAGCTCTGCCTGCACAAGCTGCTGCATCCCCACTGCTCTCTACAGAAATCTGGTAAGAGACCCTTTGAGAAGGTGCAACACCTGTCCTAAACAACCCAGTTTATATGGGTCAGAGACATCTCTTGCTTTATTGGGGATATGCCACCCCGTGCCACAGACCCCCAGAAAACCAATATCAATGGCTCTTGGCTCCTTTTCCACCCAAGAGTGCCCCATGGGAGTACCAAAGGGATACTGCATTCCCCAGAACTGCTCCTGCCTCGCACAAATATGACATTTTCATTAACTGTTATTTCTAAAGCAGGTATTTTAATTAATTGTTCATTAGCAGAGTCAACCAGGTTGCTGTAACACCTCTCCCCGGCATAATTACCACTGTCTATACAGTTTATTCCTTATGTCTGCCAGAGGTTTGTAAATGAACATCTACTGATGATCAAAGCCCAGGAGCCTAGTGCTCAACATCCCCCAACTACACTTGTTATTCAGCACCGTTCCCTACAAACGCCCATATCATTTTTTAGTACTACATTATGGTAAACATTTAATTTCCATCAGAATGAAGTTTTAAAAGAACAAGGTAACAGAAAGGACGATAAACTGCAGGGATTGGAACTAAACTACTACAAATTACTCTTCTCGGAGTGAGAGAAGCATCTGGGTTTTCTTGCAGGATTAGCGGGAGGAACTGTCAGTCAGTTTGCCGCTACTCAACTCCTCTTTATCCCTCTGAAGCCGAAACTCCTACTCAACAACTCTGCCCGGTACACAGGGAACATCTGAAGCACAGGAGGCTGGCGGGGAGCTCTGTGACTGACATGAGAGGCTCGCAGCTGCCAGGCTCGCTGCGAGAAAAGGCACGGTACTTTCGAGGCAGACCCCTTCGCTTAGCGCTAAAAAGAAAGGGAAGGATGACTACGGTTCTGCTTCAAAACAGCACCGAGCAAGTTTCTGGCACGATCATTCAATCGCAGGGAAAAGCGCTGCAGATAAGCACAGGACGAACTCGCAAGGAAATCAACCTGAAGCGCCCTCGACAAGTTTAAGGAGCTTTCCGAAAAGCTCTCTTTTCCCTTTTATCCCCCGGGCAGCTAGGGGAGAAGCACCACCTGCTCCCACAGCGGCGGAGAAGCCGGGCACTTGCCGGGAGAGCGACAAGGCTCCCCCGCAGCGGCTCCTCAGCGTTCCCTCCTCTCCGGTTAACTCCCCCCGGGCTGGGTGACGAGACCACCCCGGCGGCAGCAGGCGGCTGGAGCCCCCCTGCCCGTCCCGTTCGGCTCCGGGAAGAAATGCTGAATCACGAAGCCGAGGACGCGGGAACGCAGGCGACCGGTGCCGAGGGGCTCTCCCAACCCCTCCCTGGGGCTGGCCCCCTTCCTCCGCCCCGCTGCCCAGCTCGCCCAGGCGCGGCGCCGGCTGAGGGGTGAACGGCGGAGGGGGAGCCCCGCAGCCCTCCCCGCTGCGGCGCCGCCGGGCACTTACTTGAAGGTGAGGATGCAGAGGGGCCGGTAGGACTTGTGGCTAGTATTCTCGGCCATCCGCTTGCCCCAGAAGTCGTTGGCGAAGGCGGCGGCCACGGGGGTCGCCGCCCGCACGTCGGGGTTGTTCACGATGGCCCAGACGTCGTCGTGCACGAACTCGCCCCGCAGGGAGTTGCCGTAGCAGAGGACGCACAGCCCCGCCAGCACCAGCGCCGCCGCCGCCGCCCCGCCGCGCCGCCCGCCCGCCGACGGGCACGGGGGCGGCGCGGCTCGGTCCCGGCTGCGGGATCCCAGCGCCGAACCGCTCACCATGGTGCGGGGCGCCGCTCCGGCTGCCCCGGTCCCGCCGCCGCGGCGCGGGGAGGCAGCGGCGCCCGCATGGTGCGGGTCGGGCAGCGGGACCGCCGCCGGTCACTCGCGCTCTGCCGAGGCGCAGCCCGCCCGGCTGCAAATAAACAGCGGCCGCCTCCCCGCGCCATCCCTCCTCCTCCTCTTCCTCCTCCTCCTCCTCCTTCCCCCCCTACCACGCCTCCCCCCGCACGCATGCTCCTTGCCGCGCTGTCACCCCGCCGCCGCCTCAGTCCGTCGGCGGGGGTGGGCTCTGCCCGCGGTGGCCCCCGCAGCCCGGGAGACGCGCGCGGCACGGCGTGGGGGGGCAGCAGCCACGCGGGACCGCGCTGCCCGCAGGCGGGGTCTGCTGCGGGGCTGGGAGCGGGACCTTACTGCGGCGGGTCGCTCTTGGCGCTCACGGGAGAGAGGTGCGAGGCTGCTCTTGTTCCAGGGCCTGCTCCGGTCGTTCCCCCGCAGCTAGTCGCGCCAGGAGCGGCCTCCCTGTGGGTTTTGTCCACCTGGGGGATGGGAACGGCCCAGCCGGCTCCACAGCATCCCCAGCGTGCGCACTGATCCTCGGTACAGATACTGCTCCACTGCATCAGCACCAGTGCTGCTCAACGCCGCCCGTGCTGCAGAATCGTCTGTGCCAAACAGTCCTCAGCGTGTTCTGCTGGCAGGGAAGGCATTTTAGTGCCGTAGAATTTGTTTACTCTGGTCCATCACCTGTCCCTCTTCCGAAGTCATCAGGAAGCTGCCTTCTCATCATAATTTTCGTGACAGGAGTGTGTGCCCTCCCCATACACAATTTCTCTTGTGTCAGTGACAGCTAATAACTTTCACTTAAGGAAAGGCTACGTTCAGATCATCTAAAATGTATGTGGCAAAGGCTTTTCCAGAAAACAGAAAAGCAACAGCTCTGTTAATGCTTTTTTACCATTTAAATAAAACCTTCTGCTTATTACAAACACCTCTTAGCAAAGAAGTTTCAATTAAATTAGGTAAGTGAACATACTGGACGTTGACTTTATTCCTGAAAAAAAAGCTAGGCTGAGCGTGGCTCACTCACCAGCAGCCAGTTCCAAACTGCTCTGTGTCAGCAGTGCCTGCCTGCCTGTGGGAAAAAGAGGAGAGAGGAAGCTGTGAAGAGTTCCTGGAGACTGTCTGGGGCAAACCCTCTCCAGGAATGCTTTTTCCCCCAGCATATTTGGCACTTCAAGCATTCTGGTATTTTCCAAGAGCAGTAGAATGGGCCTTACAGATGCATTTTTGTCATTGCTAAAAATAACAATGAACTCCGACTAGGACAATGTGTTTATATCCGGGACAGAAGGAAACTCCACCAGAAGGAGGGTCATGGCTCAAACCTTCCATTTAAGTGGCTTTTTAAGTGGCATTTTGGCAAAAGGCTCCCTGGAGCTTTCCCCAGCAAAAGTAGCTGTTCACTGTAGTGTGATAGTATTCATTTCCACCACAGTTTTGAAGCTTGAGCATGTAAAGGTAGACTCCAACATCTGTGCATGGGCACAGAAAGAGAAACAGCCTCTTCTCCAGAAGTACCACAGCCCACGAGTGCCCAGCAGCTCTGGAAATAAAGTCACTATTGCAGACATGCCAAAAGGTGGAGTTGGGACTTTTTGTTGACATAAACTGAAGAGGTGATAAGGATGGACTGTAATGCTGATGAAAGCAAAAATACTGTGTAAGATTTAACAGTTGAAAACACTTTACAGTAAACTCCAGGTAATACTTGAAATCCTAAATTACTCCACCAGCCAAAATCTGCAATTCCCTGTAGTTCTGAAGTGGGCAGCTGAGCAGTGAACTATTCTCTGGGCAGCTGGACCATACGTGGGTGAGCCTAAAGGGGGTCAGTAGCACTGCTGATGTGACCCCCAACAAACTCAATGCACCCAGCAGCCCAACATGGCCTTGGCAGGCTGCTCTCTCAACAAGAATGCCATGCCTCTGGTCCACCCCACCATGGACTGAGAGCCACACAGCCTTTCTCACTGATGTCTCAGCCTTCTGTCCTTCTCCTTCATCATAGATTGGTGGCAGCCCACCAATAGCCCACTCCTACCTCAAACCAGGGCCCAGGGCTGTCATCGAGAACCCTGATGTTGGGGCAGAGGACTGGCGTCTCCATTCATTAGCCAGGACTGTGGTGCACACCCCTGATATGTCAGAAGTCCTTCAGTTTTACCCTTTGAGCTTAACGTGTTCCCCAGAGTTCTAAAATGGTAAATTATGAAGAGGTGTTAAAATATCATTTTCTAATCAAGAGATTTACTTATCTTATGGCAATAACATACACAGCTATATAACATCACATAGTACAACACACGTACTCTATTGAATAAATATCACTTTATTATTTCCCATGACCTGCCATGCTTGACAACACCAAAAAGTGTGGGAAGAGATGGTGGTCTTGACCCACTCATGACTCCTTCTGTCCTCATTCTCTCCTTTGGAGGATACTAACACTGGCCATTGGCATTTACCTGGCATGGTAAACTAGAGCTGGCAATGGAGAAAACCCTGTTGACTTTCTCATCTGTTTTTTATGTGTTTATGGAAATGTTATGCACAAAGTGTACTTAACAATGATTTGTTGTTTCTTTTACGAGAAGAAAATCCATTCTCGCTTCTTCAATACTGATCTGATCTTTCCTTACTTCCTTCAAGCAAACTCCTGAAAGAGACGAAGTAATGCTGCAGTCACCACAAAGACCTCCTGCTCTTCACACCAAGACCTGCTGAAATAAAGGCACATAGTCTTCACCTGTCAGTCCACAGAGGGGAACAGTCCCCTGCCATGCAGCAGTCACTGAATTCAAGGTGTTGTCTATTGCCAGAAGTCCTGACTACCTGTAAAGAAACTAACAATGAAAGGTCAGAAATCAGAGAGCAGTCAAACACACATTAACACCTTTGTACCTTGGCTCTTAAATCCATACACACTTAAGAAGGCAAATACACAGAGGAAGAGTGAAGAGAGCTAGAAGAGAATCCAGTGATGAGTTGCTTTGCTCCAAAGCCACTTGGCCACTTACAAAAACATCTGGTCTAATAAGAAATATTTTCTCCTCGTGCAAGGCTTGATTCTTCCTACCTCAAGTAGCCATGTCATTGCTTCTGAAATGTAAAGGCAAATTGGCTCCTCAGAAAAGCCTAGCCAAGTTCTGGACTCCTGTGTCTAGTTGAAGCACTCCAGCTATTTGACTGCCTACTTGTATTTACATCACAAGTTTTGTGCCAGCTATGTAAAAAAGATTGTTAACAAATGGCTGTTAAAACTAGAGACCTTGAAGTTAATTAGATGCGATGCTCAAAATAATTCCTTGCTCTGCTAATTGAGCAGAGCTCGTTACTTCTGAAGTGGGGAAGTTTAGCCTCCATTCAGAGTGAAACATACGGTGGTGGGGCATACAAGGCAGCAGACACATTGAACTGTTAGACTTGAAAGGGCTGAGCACTGATTGATCTGTTCTTATCTGAAGATGGCTACTGCTCAAAGGCAGAGAGAAACTGCAAAAGTTTTGGTTTTCAAGCTTAAATGTGGAGTTCTGAGGAGCTGAGCTTTGCATTGACTGATGAAAGTGTAAGAATGCGGTAAATAGAATTTAAAAGTTAAATTACCATATGGTCATAGCTAGAGGTAAATTTCAAAAGTAGCACATGTAAATAGTTTCTTGCTGTCTGAACAAATTATTTTACATTTAAACTAAGTAATTTGGTAACTGGTACAATTGATTTCTGCTTGTAGTCGGTTAGTGAATGATTTTGCAATTCAGTTTAGTAGCCCCAGGATGAAACTGTATCTGCCATGCATATAATCTTTAGTTGATATAGATGATATTCATGTGGTTAAAAGAAAAAAAAAAATGAGAGAAAGAAAAAAAAATGATCCAGCTACCAGGTTCTGACAGCTATTAAAGGAAACTAGCATCTTAAATGACAGACTGCTGCAAAACTGGAAACAAGAGATTGGGATATGTAACCCAGCCTGTAGTCTGCATTGGAAGAGCTTTGGAGGGACAGGGAGAAACCCCTCCAAGGAGTCCAGCACAGGCATCATTCTAGTTATCCAAGGAGGATTTGATCTTTGGAAGTTCCATGAGCACTGCAACAATGCAGTGAAAGAATGGACTGGGTTGGAAAGATTCCTTGGCAAATTCTTCCTAAAGTTCAGTGAACCTTGCTGTGGTTTTGCTTTCACTTTCAACTTTGGCCAAGCGTTAGAATGAGTACAAACAGGAGAGGAAAACTTGTTGCCCTTAGTACCCTGGTCCCTGTGGTCCACAGGAGACAAAGCAACCCGATCTCCTCAGGATGACCTCTCCATTCCAATAGGGATCTAGTATTTCAAGTTTGGCTCATGACCTCCTAATAAACCTTCTCCCTGTGGCAGTCATGGAGCATGCTAAATATTAGCCTTGAAAATTCAAACCCCTCTGTTTTTCCAAAGCTATATAAACATGAAGATATCAGATGGCAAACACTGCTGGAGGGATCTCCACGGATGAACGTTTCCCAACCCTGATGCTGAATCCTCCGTGACCCATTTTCAGATCCATTTGTCACCTGTTTCATTTACTTGTGTGAAATGAGAGATTTCAAGCTGAGAAAAAGCTTGCCATAGTTGTTACTGGATTAGAGGGAATCTCTTTTTCAGCTCATATGAAAAAATGCATTTTCTGCCTTTGAAGAGATCCAGGTTAAGCCTTAGTCTGATTTTACAGGGTCTTTGAACTCATGTGGTTGGTGGAACATCCACAATTCAACAGAGGGGCATCTACCAAAGAGTACAGAGTGACTGGGTAGTCACAGTTTAAAGGTCAGTGACAATACAAAGGGGCAACTAGTGCCAGTAATGTCATTAATGGGATTCTTCACTTCCAGAGCAGAGGCAGACTGTGGCATAGGCTGCTGAAGTTTCCCACTCAAGCAGATTCACTCATCAGCTGAGGACTTTAGGACTTTCCATTTTTCTGTGCATGATTTGGGCATGCAGAACCCCATGATGTCATGGGGACTGAAGGAGAGAAAGTATTTTTCTTTCCTTATTGAGCATGGATCTGCACTTTTCCTCCTCTAGAGGTGGCAGAAATTTCCCAAGGCCAAAGAGAGTTCTGAGTCTTACCCTTTCCTGAAAGATCTTTTTGTATTGCAACAGCAGAACGAGAGAAAATGTAGCCTATAGGGCCTGAGTCATGAGAGTTACCACTTGTATCATTAATCTATTTAATGCTGATTAAGTACAAGACAGTTTCAATTGAATTTGTATGTACTTCATGGAAATCAGCTAATGGCTCAGAAATACAAAATTAAAAAGGGAAGACAAATCAAGATAGGCCTATTTCTGTGTGAGCAAATGAGGGAACTCTTAGATGACCTAACTTTTTTTTTTTCTCCACTTACTGTGCAAAGTCCTGAAACAATATTTTTACTTACCTGGAACGTTGTTTCTGAGTACAAAAAAGTCAGAATGGGTGTGAGGCTGTTTATAGCAGGGGTCTTGCTAGAAAGAAGCTGTTTTAAAAGTAAAGCTTCCCTGAGAAATAGACCTTAGTAACCCAGACACCACGTGCTTCCTGCAAGGCTGTGCAAGGGCACGTGGAAATTGTGGCTATAAAGTTGGATGCTGAGGGCACCAGAGTCAAATGGAGTAAGAAATAGATTTAAGCACAGCACTCTGATCAATATTTAGTGGTTCAAATTCATATTGCTCCTGCAGGGGGGCATTGGATTCAGAAGAAGAATCTAATTTTGGCAAGACAAAGGAGGCATTTTCAGCTTGGGCTGATCTGAGTCAGTTTGATTTGACCCTGTACTCAGCCTTCAGAGCTGGCTGCACATTCCTTGATGTCATTCTCTCTTGGAAGTTTATGTGTCAGAATAAGAACAGATTAGAGATCCCAAGTCTGTTCCCTATTCAGATGCTGTTGTTTTTGTTTTCTGGTCATCTCTGAACTAGAATTCAGTAGCAGTTCTCTCCAAAAAGTAACGGATTTATATATAAGATTTCCTGGCATCCCTAGTTTCAATTGAATTGCAGTCACTGCAAATGGTCTGATAAAATCAGACAGTTGGATAAAATCAGAAAATCTCTACATTTATACTCTGATTACTGAGCAGGCTCAATTTCATGGTGAAATAAAAGCCAGTGGTTACAAATTCTTTTCTTTCCTTTCATCTATTTTATTTTATATTTGGGTTTAAGATGGAAAAATTACAAATGAATAAATCTGAACCAAGTCCAGTCAAGACTCTCCACATAATAATATTATTCATATCTCTGTGATTAGCAACAGCTGGAATAAGTTTTAGCAAAAATACTAAAATCTGTATTGCAGAATAAGCCACATAGAATCACTGTAATTTGAGGAGAGTGAAAGTTTCCAGAAAGGCTACTGAGAAAAGAATGACTTTTTTTTTCCCCCCCACTTTCCTTCTTTTGGTTTTATTTTTGCAATCAGATACAGTTTTATTTTACGATGCTTAACTTTCTAGTGTTTATGTTGAACAAACACTCCAGATAAACCAGTGCTTCAATCAGCCACTCTAGGCACTCCTTCCTCTCACTGGCCCTCTTACACCAAGTTGTACTGAGCAGCACTAGCTGTATTAAAGCAAAAAGAAGTTTTCACAAGCAGTTATAACCACTTAAGCTAACACTAGTGCTGCACTAGCTGGAAGAATATCAGTCAGGGCTGTTTTTTACCTGCAAACATTACCATGTGCTAGCTGCTGTTTTTCCAAAGCATTTGAGAAATTCATAGACAACCATTGAAAATCAAAGCAACACACTCTACAGATTCTCAAAGGAAAACATTTGAAAGCCTGATTGAGAAGGGCAGTGGCAGGAGGAGGCAGGATGGAGAAGGAGACAGGGAATGATTGCAGGTGGAAGGATAACTTGACCCTTCCCAAGTCATCCCAGCTCTTCAGCACTCATCTGCACTCCTGTAAGCCTGTTATGGACAGGTAAATTATGTTGCAACATTAGGGCAAATTTTAATAAATATTAAGCTTATTTTGAGTGAAAGTTATTATCTAGGAGTGGGAGCATGGGAAAGACCAGTAGGAGTGCTGTGAAATGGTAGGTGCTGACAGTCATCAGGATGACTATGTGCAGTTTACAAGGACCTCCCTAAACTGAAGAGACTACACAGAGAGTAAAACAGAGGACAGACTATAACCCAAAACCTAAAAAGAACTGATGTAAGGAAGACAAGAACAGGCTTAGAGCCATCAACACCCAGATAAGGAGAGAAAAATAAATCTTAAACCAGGGATGGAACATGAGAGTGTGAGCTCATGTGAAAAAAAAAAAAAAAAGAAAAAAAGAGTTTTGGGGGTAAGATCACCTTTCTCTCCTATAGTATCTCACATGGAGATAAGGCTCCAGGGAGACCTTAGAGCACCTTCCAGTGCCTGAAGGGGCTCCAGGAAGGCTGGAGAGGGGCTGTTTCCAA